>JASANE010015305.1:0-19086 GCA_030248225.1 Trileptium ribeirensis
GCGAAGCGTTTAGATACTGGCTAAATGACATTCTTAACAAAATAAATTTGGATTTACCATTCAGAATTGTATCCTTATTTATTTATATATACATAATTGTTTAACAACAGATTTTAAATTTAATCGGATGCAATGTTTGCGTACATCATAAGGCTCGCGCTGCAAGAATTTTAGGTGTCAATGTTGCTTGTTGGGTAAAATCATTAATATGCTGTAAGGATGGCCCATATCAACCTTAGGGGTTGGACGTTATAACGTTTGAAAAAAGAACAGGTGAAAGCGGGTTCGGGCGGCGGCAGCTCCCCGACTTAGGCTTAGTGCATGGCTTATATAAAGACCTTAACTTAGGCTAAGACTAAGGCTTAGGCTTAGTATATCCACAACGCAATAGCATGTATTATAGTTCGGTCCCTAAAGTTGACATGTGCCGTAAACATTAGCAAGAGATCCGGGAGAGCCAGAGAAACCCAATAATCCTTTATCAAGAATGATATCATAACTCACTAGTGGCACTATTTTACAGTTTGAACCAGTTTCAAGTCATAGTCAGTGGTATTAGTTCAGGTTCTTCTTCCTGTGAGTGAAATCTACCTTATTCCTTCCCCCACAAATTTTCTTGTGCAGTAAGTTTTTTGCTCAAAACTCTATGACCGGATTCACATTGCTGAATTCTACAATACGATAATGTTTCACTATATTATGACTGAACCAGAAAAAGCCTAGTTTTTTCAAACAACACTCAAATGGGAAAAACTTGTTTCCTGTGTTAGGATGTGGCAGGCTGGATGTGGGTAGGATGTGGCTAGGATGTTCTCTTTACTAGATTGATAGATTTTCGCAAATTTTATTTGACCAGTAATTGAATGCAATATGAACCCAGTATTGATTTTGCCGCGGCTTTGTTCGGAAATTTTGAATTTGGCCACATCCGGCTAACTCGTTTCAAGATATTGGATTTAAAAATGGAGACAAAATCGAAAAATCCAGAACTATAACAAAAGCTGTTATTTTTTGCCTGGTCAATGTTTAAATAAGTTTAAAGCATTTATAAATTTTTCGCTATGCGCCATATTGTCAAAAATATCCAAAATAAAAATGTCAAAAATTTTTGACTAAGAGAGTTTCGTTGACCGGTCCGGATGGTAAATGGTGGCTAAATAAAGCTTATATTTATCCGTTGAACAGGTTAGTTGCATTGTTGTTGAACCTGCACTGGGCATGTCGTCAACTCTTTTGGAGAAGCTAAAATACCAAATTTTGAGCCCAAATACGTATAGTCAAATTTTTGTATTCAACAAACAGTTTAGCAGTACGCCGAATGATATATATTAGATCTATAAATTGTTCAAGGCTGCCTAACACGACGAAAGCAATTGTATTTGAGCTGTATACATAAAATGCTGCACGCTCTAGGAGCCTTTATAATATTAAATATAACCCCTCAATTTAGGTTCGGCAATGATAATTAGTAGATTTATAGAAAGAAACAAAGTTATATTCGTGTTTATTATTTTTAATCAAAAACACTAGGTACGTAATTAATTGCGATATGATCATTTAAATTTTGAACAAAATTACAAATTTGAAATTTATATTTTAATAAATTGGGTTAATATTGGGCAGCGTATAATGATGTAATGCCTCAATAATTGTGCATGGCCGTTATCAACACAAATATGATTTGACCAAACAATATTCGTTTTGCGTTCTCGCGGAAAAGGGAGATTTGTAATGTTCGGAATTTATAGATGTAGGAACTTAAGGGTTACACCCAGCGTAATATTTGACAATTATAGCCATTTATATGTTTTGCTAGTGTTTGCGCACACTAAGCGCAAATAACATTCAGCCAATATTTTTTGAACAGTAATTATAACGAAAGAAGTGACTTGCTGCTTTCATGTTATATAGTCGCCATGTGAGATTGAGAATCATAAAAATTATACAAACTAAAATTCGCTATGGACTTTTTATACTAGTAACTATCGAGATTGCAGAACGTAGTGAAGCACAGGTACACCTACGCCTTTTGCATGCACAGCCAATCAGCTCTCGATAGCATACGTCGATATGCTATATGTGAATATCACACAATGCAGCACAAGTTAGAAAAAAACGAACACCGGCAATAAGTTTCCCATGCCCGAAAACCTCAAGTCCAAGCTATCAGCCTCCCAGTACGACACAATAAAATTTGGAATTTTGGCTCGATGAACCGTAGTGGTGTCATACCCCCAAAACCCATGGGTCGCGGAATAAAATCAACACCGGAAACGAGTTTGCCATGCCCGAAACCCCCCCCCCCCCAAGTGAAACTTCAGACACCCAGGACGTCAGAACAAATTTTCGAATTTTGGGTGGAGGAACCACTGGGGCACCATACCTTAAACCCCATAACTCCGGAACCGGAGCCGTAATCGAAAAACAAAAAAGATTCATCCTTTATGATTTTACTATGAAATAAAAGCAGCCAGAGAAAAAATTCGAAAGTTAAGATAAAAAATAACCTTGATTCTGTGAAGGGTACTAACAACCCATATTTTGACCTCTGACCACAAACCATAGGGCGTCATACCCCCGTACCCATGGAACCATGGGTTACAGATCAAAGCCAACACCGGCAATGAGTTTTCCATGCCCGAAAACCTGCAAGTGAAACTTTTCAGCCGCCCAGGACGTCAGAACAAATTTTCGAATTTTGGGTAGAGGAATCATTGCGGCAACATATCTCAAACCCCACAACTCTAGAACCGGAGCCGTAATCGAAAAACAAAAAAGAGGTATCGGCATTTGTCATTTTACTTTAGAATATAACCAACCAGAGAAAAAAATTCGAAACTTAAGATAAAAATAACCTTGCTTCCGTGACGGGTTCTAAAACTCCCTCATTTTGACCTCTGACAACGATTCATGGGGCGTCATACCCCCATACCCATGGAACCATTAGTCACAGAGCAAAACCAGCTATGAGTTTCCCGTGCCCGAAAACCCCTCGGGTAACTTATAAGCCGCCCAAGACGTCAGTACAAATTTTCAAATTTTGGGTCGAGGAACCATTTGGGCGCCATACACCCCGTACCTCAAACCCCATAAATCCACAACCGGAGCATTAATCGAAAAAAGATACATCGGCATTTATCATTTTACTATGAAATAAAATCATCCAGAGAAAAAATTCAAAAGTTAAGATAAAAATAACTGTGCTTCAGTGAAGGGTACTAAAATGGGGCAAAAAACCCACATTTTGACCCCTGACCCCGGAACCACACCCCAAATCAAAAAGGCTCGGGGATGTACATGGTAAATCGACTATGTCGGCTCGAATGAGCCCAAGATAATGAAAATCGGTTGCGTCGTTCCCGAGTTATGGCAGATCACACACACAGACGGAATTTAAAAGATTTCAACCCTGTAACACACAATCTCCAGTACGTTTTTACTACGTTCTGAAAAAGAACGGCTCATGTCACCTTTAGAGGTCGGACGTTATAGGAAAGTATAAGCCTAGTACTGAGCAGGCCCCATGACAGTTTAGCCTTATATAAAATATATTTAGGGTAAGCTTAACGCTTGATATATTGTCTTAGAGTGCATTTAATTTCCTGCATCTCAACTTTACATGGCAAATACAGCAAATAGAATTGACCATTAATATCCTTGTAACGTAACAGGTGTTCAAAAGTTCGTGCTTGATTCCTATTTATTGTTGTACCAAAAATGCGAGTCACCTACTATGGTCGAATATGAATGGAGGCTATTTTTCGGAAACGTTACTTTTAAACAGAAAACTTTTTATACCGCAGTGAAACGTCGGTTCTAAAATTGCATCACTGCAACCCAAGCAGCAGTGCATGCTAGGCAGAATAATACTAAAGGGTTGTGGGCAGCTGCTTATGACCCAAGGTATCCCGGAAAATCCTAAAGGGATACATAGAATGTACGACGTTCCGGTATCGACTAGAGGCCTTCGAGCGTTTTTAAATCGCAAAGGGTCCAATTTCGACCTTATCGGGAAGGGCATACCGTGTACAAGTGCCCTTCAACAGCACAAATTTGGAAGGGTCCAACTCTAAATCAATGGGGCAGGGGCAGGGGCACAGTATGTGCAGGTGCGCTTCAACAATACAAATTTGGAAATGTCCAATTATTCCAAACGTATGGCGTAGGGGCACACTGTGTACAGGTGCCCTTCAACAGCACAAATTTGGAAGGGTCCAACTCCAAATCAATGGGGCAGGGGCACAGTATGTGCCGGTGCGCTTCAACAATACAAATTTGGAAATGTCCAATTATTCCAAACGTATGGCGTAGGGGCACACTGTGTACAGGTGCCATTCAACAGCGCAAATTTGGAAGGGTCCAAGTCCAAACTAAAGCAGTAGTGGCGCAATGTGTACAGGTGTCCTTCAACAACACATGTTGATTTGTCCTACTCCAAGCTTATGAAGAGGGGGCACACTATGTACAGATTCCCTTCAAAGACACAAATCTACAACGGTCCAAGTCCAAACTTATAGGGCAGAGCACACTGTATATAGGTGCCCTTCGACAGCAGCGCAAATTTGGAAGGGTCCAACTCCAAACTTACTAGGGCAGAGGCACACTGTGTACAGATGCCCTTCAACGCTTCCACAACATAAATTTGTAAGGGTCCAACTCCAGATTTACGGGGTAGAGGCAGACTGTGTAGAGGTGCCCTTCAACAACACAAATATGTAAGGGTCCAACTCTAAATTTACGGGGCAGGGGCACACTGTATGAAGGTACGCTTCAACACCACAAATCTGAGAGGATCGGGGTCCATTATAGCAACGCAACAGGTACGCGCTCCGCAACAATCTATCCGGCAGTGACAAAAAAATTTTAATTAAAAAACAAACAAAAAACAATATAAACGCTATTTGTTCGATGTATACACATGATTTTTAATACGACAACAAAACAACTAGATGCTGAGCTGAGACCGTTGGGTTGTTATCATTCTAATTATATTCATTAATACTTTTATGCGAGCATTAATGATGACACCTTGAATATGTACCTAAAGTAATAGTCGTGTACTGTGAGCATAAGCGCCAGAAACAGAGTTAATCTTGATACAACTGGACTGAGTTCGCCGAGACGGCTAAAATCACCTTTAGAACAATATTTAGGACAAAAATTTTGTAAATTTTTTATGTGCCATTCTATGAGCCGAGTTGAATGGTGTCGAAATCAGATGAATACATGGACTAACAGGGTAGAGAAGGCTTAGGATTATATTTAAATGGTCGTAGGTAGCTCTTTAACCCATGAAAGCATTGAACATATTTTAGATCACACTAAAATTAAATCGGGCTGAGGGCTATACTTAAAAGGGTAACAAAATTAGCTTAGATTTTACGCTAAAATTCCAATTTGCTCAGCTGTCTCCTCGTACGAGCGTTTATTTCAATCATACTGCTTCCACAGACGATCCACCTAAGGCCAAATCTACCATTAAAATTTGACCTGAATCGGGTTGCTTATAAACTAGCTCAAAACGATAATTGCGAAAACAGATTGAATTTTGGCATGGCATTATTTGACACCTGCTTCCGAACAAGCAGATATATTTGCATACCATTGTACCTGAAGACACGTAGATTTATATGCAGCCGATAGAAAAGAATTAGCTTAATGCCCCATCCGTTACTGAATTGTCATAGTTGCAACAAAATTTCATGAATTCATAGTTATATACTAAGCGCCTAGGTAGGCTAATTCCAAACTACCGTAAAAGTTGCCGGACATTAATAATTGGAAAAAGCGAGAAAAGGAAATTCAAATTTTATTCAGTTCCTATGGCACATACGAAACTACATTTACTGCAATGTTCTGCTTCTGAAACGCCTATATACGACTCGAGAATGAGAAATCATTAAGCGTCGTTCGCACAGCATGCTTTCTAGCGTTCGCAGAACATTGCCACACATGTTTATAATAAAATAGAAAATTCACATAAGGAAATGAATAACGTAATAGCAGAAAGGGGGGTAAGCAATACAGCAAATAAAACAGGCAACAGAATTTTCATGCCTAGCTATGTAATAAATGGCCAATATACTACTTGCCACAATATGATAACACAGAAACGCGTAGAAATTCGTTTGGCCCGTAGGTGTCGCAAACTTAATCTTGGACATAGTCAAAAGTAGTAAAAAAGACAACTAAGTCACCATATCTTCGAGGCAAACTGTTATAACGGGTTATCCTTCTTTTCTATTAGTTCGGAATAATGTAAATATTGTAAGCACTAGCTATGTGATCTTTTTTGATAATTTTTATCAGAATATAACCATTTTATGGTGCACCATATTCAATTTAGTACCATCACAATCTATGTATTATTTCTAGATGAAACTACTCTTGCACGAATGAAAGCATGTTCATTTTTAATTCCAGAAGTTAGACGTTTGACATGTGCACTTTTTCGGAATTAATGCCTGCTATTACCAATTGTAAACCCAATGGTAATTGATAAACTTATAATAATAATACAATTAATCAATCAAACGTTGTCCACAAATGCATTGATTGCACAGCAGATATTAGATTATGTGACTGGAATATCATATCCTACCGAAACAAACCAATGACAAACTATTCAAAACTGTCAAACATCAAATTCAGAAAATTATTCACACGTTATGCTACATGCAGAAAGATAGAGTTGTGTGTGGTAATACCAGCATTATTAATCCAGAAACGAGCGAAGGAAGTAGATATAAGGAAGCGGCATACACAGGACTTATATATTAAGAGAGGGGGCGGGGGTAAGTTCACGATTTTACGTCCCAACTTCTTGATTTAATTTGGATGTTTGATACGCACGAAATACTTAAACATGGAAACAGTTTGGGGTTCAAAGAGGTATGGCTCGGTATCCCATTTGGGTACGTCCATGGGTATAGGCAGTGCCGTTTCCAACATACTAAGCCTAAGCCTTATTAACCAGAATTTGATATATTAATACGCTATGTCAACGATTAACATTTCCCCTAGACCTAATTCTAGCGCTGCCGAGCTGTTCTCAAACCCTATGTAGGATTAAGTCATCCTGTTTCTTCTAAAAACATAAGCCAACACCCTTCACAGTATTTTACCTTGGATCCGCGATGGCTATACTACTTTTTGTACAAGAAAAACATCAAGTTGTTTTTTCGTTAACTACACCAGAAGAAGAAAATTCGTTCAAATTAACATTTTCCCTAGACCTAATTCTAGCGCCGCCGAGCTGTCCCCAAACTCCATGTAGGATTAAGCCATCCTTTTTCTTCTAATCATATAACCCAACACCGTTCACAGTATTTTAACTTGGATCCGCGCTGGCTATACTGCTTGTTGTGCAAGAAAATGATAAAGCATTGGAATGTGACATTATTGTAAATGCACGCAACGAAATGGTCAGTGTAGGTCTCATCAAATGGTTTTCAACTAAAATAAACCCAGATATATATAGTAAAACAGTCCTTACCTACACTGAATTTTTTTTTGATTCGTGCCAAGCGATTTCATTATAAAACACATTGTAGGGTAGTTGGGAGTAATTAAATAATTATTCCAAACAACCATGAACACTTCATCCGCAGAAATGATTTTTTTACAGAAATACACGTAGAAACAAGACATTATCATTTGCTTGAGGAGACCGACAAATTGGAACTTAATTTGACTGAATTTAATAACGTGGACTGAAACACGCAGAACTCCACTCAGAGGGGAAGGGGTGGCTGGAGCTACTGTAAATCCGTAAAGCTCAGCGGAAGGGGGGCATCTTTCCGCACTCTGCGCCCCTGAAACATTTTAAAAATCTCAACTACAGATAGTGATTTAAATGCTGAGCTAAATGCACAAATTGTAATATACTGCTATGGTTGACCAAACTAACAATTGCATGTAGATATATACCCCGAAGCGCAAGCCATGCCATTCTGGCCACAAGCAGTGTCTAAAGTGTTGCAGCCTCAAGCTTCAATCCTTATATACCTAAACAACCTATATGCCATTGGTTGTGGATCCACTGCCATAGCCCCAAGTATTTATGCTACGTCCCATCGACAATAACCTAATCACTTTCCAACAACAACTAACACATTTGTCAGTCGGGCACAATATATATAGAAGACTCTCATGAACAGCACCTAAGACCATCCAACGGTGAGCCAGATCATTTATCCGTATAACAGATATAATAGGCCCTGGTCCCCATCAATAACCAAGTAGGACTGAGGTACATATTGAAGCGCAGCAGAACTTAGTCAGGCAACCTTTTGCATCGTCTTATTCATCACAACAGCTCAATGCTAAAATTCTACTTACCTTACTATCATAATTAATCCAAAACTATTTTATAAAAATTAATTTGTGCAAAAATACAATTATAGCTCAAATGATACAAGTCGGGGTCAACACATCATAGCCGGGCAGCCGTGTCACCCAATGTTTTGCCGGTTTCGCAAAATATTTCCGCGTGCCTGCAGCGCAGGCGGAGGTGGGCAAAGTGACGAAGGAGACAACTCCTCTCCTACACACGTAAGCACCATAGTGAAAAAGTGGGGCCACTATCGTGGTGGTGTCACTCACTGTAGGTAACCCAAAAATTCTAAAATTCAAGCATCTATTTCGTTTTTAGTGAAACGGAATGTAGAAAACTATACCAAATCAATATTGTGTAAAAAAACTTGGAGTCAGATAATCGGCAAGCAGACAACTATTTCGAACCGCATGCAAATCCAATATTTCAAGCTCATGCAATCGAATGATCTTTAATAATACAAATAAGAAATTTCACACTAGTTCAAACATAAAAAAATGCAAGACAAAATAACGCCATAACGCCATAATAAAACATGCAAATTATATATTTATGTAAAGCAAATTGACTATAAAATTATTGACATATACATGTA
Organism: Trileptium ribeirensis; assembly: GCA_030248225.1. NCBI lineage: Eukaryota > Metazoa > Nematoda > Enoplea > Enoplida > Thoracostomopsidae > Trileptium > Trileptium ribeirensis. Next base: position 8,931 of record JASANE010015305.1, read on the forward strand.
TTTAATAATGTCACCAACAAACAATCAGCCGGGTAAAAAACAGAATTACATTGTATAATGTTAACGTTTATATACGTTATTTAAAAACCAGGACCCACTACCATTGTTTATTTAGCCTCATACCAATTTAAATTTTATTTATTAATTAAATTTAAAAACCAGGACCCACTACTAGGACCCACCACGTTATTTAAAAACCAGGATCCACTACCATTGTTTATTTAGCCTCACACCAATTTAAATTTTATTTATTAATTAAATTTAAAAACCAGGACCCACTACCAGGACCCACTACGTTATTTAAAAACCAGGATCCACTACCATTGTTTATTTAGCCTCACACCAATTTAAATTTTATTTATTAATTAAATTTAAAAACCAGGACCCACTACCAGGACCCACTACGTTATTTAAAAACCAGGACCCACTACCATTGTTTATTTAGCCTCACACCAATTTAAATTTTATTTATTAATTAAATTTAAAAACCAGGACCCACTACTAGGACCCACTACGTTATTTAAAAACCAGGATCCACTACCATTGTTTATTTAGCCTCACACCAATTTAAATTTTATTTATTAATTAAATTTAAAAACCAGGACCCACTACCAGGACCCACTACGTTATTTAAAAACCAGGACCCACTACCATTGTTTATTTAGCCTCACACCAATTTAAATTTTATTTATTAATTAAATTTAAAAACCAGGACCCACTACCAGGACCCACTACGTTATTTAAAAACCAGGACCCACTACCATTGTTTATTTAGCCTCACACCAATTTAAATTTTATTTATTAATTAAATTTCAGTTAAATAGTTATTTATTAATTGAATTTACCAATTAAATTTCAGTTGACGAATGAACCCTCAGTTTAGAACGCGACTGCTGTTTTGGGCGTTGTGCCTATCTAGTTTAATTAACACTGTCGCTTTCCCAGTGCCAACTCATTAAATCAGGCCACTTCTTCCGCAAATAGTTATCTTGGCCCAAAATAGTTATCAGTGACCGCGTGAGCATAATATTGATTAGATCACATCAAGTTTCCAACCTCCACCGACCGCCTTATATAACAAAGTTGAGAAAACTTGACATGAGTACCAAAACTTAAAATTAGGCTCAACCTTAGCCTTTAAGACAAAACTTTATACCATCATTTGAAAGGGAAAAGCTGAGATGAGTGCCGAAATTTAAAGGTTAATCGTGAGCCTAGGCTAGGCTTAGGCTCAACCTTAGCCTTTAAGACGAAACTTTATACCATCATTTGAATGGGAAAACTTGAGATGAGTGCCAAAATTTAAAGGTTAATCGTGAGCCTAGGCTAGGCTTAGGTTCAACCTTAGCGTTTAAGACAAAACTTTATACCATCATTTGAAAGGGAAAACTTGAGATGAGTGCCAAAATTTAAAGGTTAATCGTGAGCCTAGGCTAGGCTTAGGTTCAACCTTAGCGTTTAAGACAAAACTTTATACAATCATTGGACAGGGAAGACTTGAGATGAGTGCCAAAATTTAAAGGTTAATCGTAGAGCCCTAGGGCTAGGCTTAGGTCTCTTCCTTAGGCCTTTAAGAGAAAACTTTATACTATCATTTGAAAGGGAAAACTTGAGATGAGTGCCAAAATTTAACGGTTAATCGTGAGCCTAGGCTAGGCTTAGGCTCAACCTTTGACTTTAAGACAAAACTTTATACCATCATTTGAAAGGGAAAACTTGAGATGAGTGCCAAAATTTAAAGGTTAATCGTGAGCCTAGGCTAGGCTTAGGCTCAACCTTAGCCTTTAAGACGAAACTTTATACCATTCATTTGAAAGGGAAAACTTGAGATGAGATGCCAAAATTTAAAGGTTAATCGTGAGCCTAGGCTAGGCTCTAGCCTCAACCTCTTTGCCTTTAAGACAAAACTTTATACCATCATTTGAAAAGGGAAAACTTAGAGATGAGTGCCAAAATTTAAAGGTTAATCGTGAGCCTAGGCAAGGCTTAGGCTCAACCTTTGCCTTTAAGACAAAACTTTATACCATCATTGGAAGGGGAAAACTTGAGATGAGTGCCAAAATTTAAAGGTTAATCGTGAGCCTAGGCTAGCTCTTAGGCTTCAACCTTTTCCTTTAAGACAAAACTTTATACCATCATTGGAAGGGGAAAACTTCGAGATGAGTGCCAAAATATAAAGCTTAATCGTGAGCCTAGGCTAGGCTTAGGTTCAACGTTAGCGTTTAAGACAAAACTTTATACCATCATTGGAAAGGGAAAACTTGAGATTGAGATGCCAAAATTTAAAGGTTAATCGTGAGCCTAGGCTTAGGCTTAGGCTCTTACCTTAGCCTTTAAGAGAAAACTTTATACTATCATTTGAAAGGGAAAACTTGAGATGAGTGCCAAAATTTAACGGTTAATCGTGAGCCTAGGCTAGGCTTAGGCTCAATTCCTTTGCCTTTAAGACAAAACTTTATACCATCATTTGAAAGGGAAAACTTGAGATGAGTGCCAAAATTTAAAGGTTAATCGTGAGCCTAGGCTAGGCCTATCCTCAACCTTAGCCTTTAAGACGAAACTTTATACCATCATTTGAAAGGGAAAACTTGAGATGAGTGCCAAAATTTAAAGGTTAATCGTGAGCCTAGGCTAGGCTTAGGCTCAACCTTTGCCTTTAAGACAAAACTTTATACCATCATTTTGAAAGGGAAAACTTGAGATGAGTGCCAAAATCTAAAGGTTAATCGTGAGCCTAGGCAAGGCTTAGGCTCAACCTTTGCCTTTAAGACAAAACTTTATACCATCATTTGAAAGGGAAAATTTGACATGAGCCTATTTATTTGCCTACATTTTTCAAAGAATATAGTGAGCCTAGGAAAAGAAGAATTAGAGTAGCACTCAACGTCATCGAACATAAACATTTCACACAGCAACGTAGAACAATGCTAGAGTTTTGACTGAAAGTTTTAATTATAATTTTGACAGCACTTTCTGTAACTTAACCGTTTGGTGTACGCAATTTGTGTTCGACAACAACCAATTACGTTTCAAAGTGTTACACGATTGTACGCGTGTTGTTAGCTGGGTGTGAAAGAAGCCTTAAGGATCCGAGCAATAGCTCCTTTAGGTTGAAAAATATATTGCAGTCGTGTTGTTGTTCGCTCGCCATGAAAGAAGCCTTAAGGATCCGAGCAATAGCTCCTTTAGGTTGAAAATATATTGCAGGCGTGTTGCTGTTCGCTCGCCATGAAAGAAGCCTTAAGGATCCGAGCAATAGCTCCTTTAGGTTGAAAATATATTGCAGGCGTGTTGTTGTTCGCTCGCCATGAAGAAAGCCTTAAGGATCCGAGCAATAGCTCCTTTAGGTTGAAAATATATTGCAGGCGTGTTGTTGTTCGCTCGCCATGAAAGAAGCCTTAAGGAACCGAGCAATAGCTCCTTTAGGTTGAAAATATATTGCAGGCGTGTTGTTGTTTGCTCGCCATGAAAGAAGCCTTAAGGATCCGAGCAATATCTGCTTTAGGTTGAATATATTGCAGGCGTGTTGTTGTTCGCTCGCCATGAAAGAAGCCTTAAAGGATCGGAGCAATAGCTCCTTTAGGTTGAAAATATATTGCAGGGTGTTGTTGCTTTGCTCGCCATGAAAGAAGCCTTAAGGATCCGAGCAATATCTGCTTTAGGTTGAAGTATATTGCAGGCGTGTTGTTGTTTGCTCGCCATGAAAGAAGCCTTACGGATCCGAGCAATAGCTCCTTTAGGTTGAATATATTGCAGGCGTGTTGTTGTTTGCTCGCCAAAAGAAGCCTTACGGATCCGAGCAATAGCTCCTTTGGGTTGATTTTGCTGTGGACTTGAGCCTACCTAGCAGCAGCTAGTATGTGTCATTTTTTACAGTCTTGCTAAATAGAAAACAATATAAAATAAGAAATTTAACCGACTCAACGGTCATACACATTCCAGCGCCATTTTATGCTAGATAGGGGCTATATATATCGAATCTTACTTTTGTCTTTTCCTTTTTTTTGGGAAAAATATACAAACATTATAGTATCAGAAGCAGATCAAGCACCAACAACACGCAAAAAACACAAAAACAAAAAAACACAAAAAACGAAACAACAATCCAACGCAACATCCAAAATACAAAAGAACATAGCGACAACAAAAAGACCCTAGGGGCGAGAAAACGGGTTCAAAAACGAGATTTCCAGAGTCCAACGGTCATTATGGCATGCGGATCCCTATCCAAAACAAAAAAAAACCATTTTTTGAAAGATCAAGGAAGTCCGGATCACAAAAATACCAAAATTTCCAGAATCTGACTATTTTTGGATGGATAATGGAAAAGAATCCAGTTTTGTAAAACATTTAACATGAACAAGGATGTTAATAAAATTCGACTTTGCTACTCTTAAGGCCCTGCTCGCATTGCATCCGATACGATCCAGTCAGTTACAGCATGCATAACTTCTATTGGATCTGAATCAAAAATAATAATGGTCATGGTCTCAAGAAAACAGTCGATATTAGATGAAGAATTTGGTGTTGGTTGACATGATCGAATGTGACCACATATCGCATCGAATCAGTACCGACTGGATGCAGTGCGACAACATCACAATTATATATCAATGCATGAGCCATGTTTCGATTGTGGTTTGTCGTGTTGTCATATTTCGTGTTTTTTTTCAAGTTTTCATTTTGTTTTAAATTTTGATTGACGTGCTGACAACAGGGTACAATTATAATTGTTGTCGCTATGTATCTTATATGTATAATATTGGATGTCATGACGTTCGGTTCGATTGTATATACGTTTTTTGTGTTTATTTACATAGTAATATTACACATGTGTTCATTTTACGCGTGCATTGTTGGTGCTTGAATAAACTGCTTCTGATACTAACTAACTGTAATAATGTAATATTTTTCACACACACATATATATAAAGCATAATGCATAATTGCTGTCTATCAGTGTGGTCTTAATACAGGCCAGCTAATTACTGAAGTATTAATGATGTCGTTTCGGTTGATGCAAATTTATATTATAGGCTTTCCTTGTTATCTGAGTTTTCGTAGAATGGCGCTGGAATGTGTATGACCGTTGAGTCGGTTAAATTTCTTATTTTATATTGTTTTCACATTTTAAGCAAGACTGTAAAAAATGACACATACTAGCTGCTGCTAGGTAGGCTCAAGTCCACAGCAAAAATTTGCAACCCAAAGGAGCTATTGCTCGGATCCGTAAGGCTTCTTTCATGGCGAGCAAACAACAACACGCCTGCAATATATTCAACCTAAAGGAGCTATTGCTCGGATCCGTAAGGCTTCTTTCATGGCGAGCAAACAACAACACGCCTGCAATATATTCAACCTAAAGCAGATATTGCTCGGATCCTTAAGGCTTCTTTCATGGCGAGCAAACAACAACACGCCTGCAATATATTTTCAACCTAAAGGAGCTATTGCTCCGATCCTTAAGGCTTCTTTCATGGCGAGCGAACAACAACACGCCTGCAATATATTCAACCTAAAGCAGATATTGCTCGGATCCTTAAGGCTTCTTTCATGGCGAGCGAACAACAACACGCCTGCAATATATTTTCAACCTAAAGGAGCTATTGCTCGGTTCCTTAAGGCTTCTTTCATGGCGAGCGAACAACAACACGCCTGCAATATATTTTCAACCTAAAGGAGCTATTGCTCGGATCCTTAAGGCTTCTTTCATGGCGAGCGAACAACAACACGCCTGCAATATATTTTCAACCTAAAGGAGCTATTGCTCGGATCCTTAAGGCTTCTTTCATGGCGAGCGAACAGCAACACGCCTGCAATATATTTTCAACCTAAAGGAGCTATTGCTCGGATCCTTAAGGCTTCTTTCATGGCGAGCGAACAACAACACGACTGCAATATATTTTCAACCTAAAGGAGCTATTGCTCGGATCCTTAAGGCTTCTTTCACACCCAGCTAACAACACGCGTACAATCGTGTAACACTTTGAAACGTAATTGGTTGTTGTCGAACACAAATTGCGTACACCAAACGGTTAAGTTACGAAAGTGCTGTCAAAATTATAATTAAAACTTTCAGTCAAAACTCTAGCATTGTTCTACGTTGCTGTGTGAAATGTTTATGTTCGATGACGTTGAGTGCTACTCTAATTCTCCTAGGCTCACTATATTCTTTGAAAAATGTAGGCAAATAAATAGGCTCATGTCAAATTTTCCCTTTCAAATGATGGTATAAAGTTTTGTCTTAAAGGCAAAGGTTGAGCCTAAGCCTTGCCTAGGCTCACGATTAACCTTTAGATTTTGGCACTCATCTCAAGTTTTCCCTTTCAAATGATGGTATAAAGTTTTGTCTTAAAGGCAAAGGTTGAGCCTAAGCCTAGCCTAGGCTCACGATTAACCTTTAAATTTTGGCACTCATCTCAAGTTTTCCCTTTCAAATGATGGTATAAAGTTTCGTCTTAAAGGCTAAGGTTGAGCCTAAGCCTAGCCTAGGCTCACGATTAACCTTTAAATTTTGGCACTCATCTCAAGTTTTCCCTTTCAAATGATGGTATAAAGTTTTGTCTTAAAGGCAAAGGTTGAGCCTAAGCCTAGCCTAGGCTCACGATTAACCGTTAAATTTTGGCACTCATCTCAAGTTTTCCCTTTCAAATGATAGTATAAAGTTTTCTCTTAAAGGCTAAGGAAGAGCCTAAGCCTAGCCTAGGCTCACGATTAACCTTTAAATTTTGGCACTCATCTCAAGTTTTCCCTTTCCAATGATGGTATAAAGTTTTGTCTTAAACGCTAACGTTGAACCTAAGCCTAGCCTAGGCTCACGATTAACCTTTAAATTTTGGCACTCATCTCAAGTTTTCCCCTTCCAATGATGGTATAAAGTTTTGTCTTAAAGGCAAAGGTTGAACCTAAGCCTAGCCTAGGCTCACGATTAACCTTTAAATTTTGGCACTCATCTCAAGTTTTCCCCTTCCAATGATGGTATAAAGTTTTGTCTTAAAGGCAAAGGTTGAGCCTAAGCCTTGCCTAGGCTCACGATTAACCTTTAAATTTTGGCACTCATCTCAAGTTTTCCCTTTCAAATGATGGTATAAAGTTTTGTCTTAAAGGCAAAGAGGTTGAGCCTAAGCCTAGCCTAGGCTCACGATTAACCTTTAAATTTTGGCACTCATCTCAAGTTTTCCCTTTCAAATGATGGTATAAAGTTTCGTCTTAAAGGCTAAGGTTGAGCCTAAGCCTAGCCTAGGCTCACGATTAACCTTTAAATTTTGGCACTCATCTCAAGTTTTCCCTTTCAAATGATGGTATAAAGTTTTGTCTTAAAGGCAAAGGTTGAGCCTAAGCCTAGCCTAGGCTCACGATTAACCGTTAAATTTTGGCACTCATCTCAAGTTTTCCCTTTCAAATGATAGTATAAAGTTTTCTCTTAAAGGCTAAGGAAGAGCCTAAGCCTAGCCTAGGCTCACGATTAACCTTTAAATTTTGGCACTCATCTCAAGTTTTCCCTTTCCAATGATGGTATAAAGTTTTGTCTTAAACGCTAAGGTTGAACCTAAGCCTAGCCTAGGCTCACGATTAACCTTTAAATTTTGGCACTCATCTCAAGTTTTCCCTTTCCAATGATGGTATAAAGTTTTGTCTTAAACGCTAAGGTTGAACCTAAGCCTAGCCTAGGCTCACGATTAACCTTTAAATTTTGGCACTCATCTCAAGTTTTCCCATTCAAATGATGGTATAAAGTTTCGTCTTAAAGGCTAAGGTTGAGCCTAAGCCTAGCCTAGGCTCACGATTAACCTTTAAATTTCGGCACTCATCTCAGCTTTTCCCTTTCAAATGATGGTATAAAGTTTTGTCTTAAAGGCTAAGGTTGAGCCTAATTTTAAGTTTTGGTACTCATGTCAAGTTTTCTCAACTTTGTTATATAAGGCGGTCGGTGGAGGTTGGAAACTTGATGTGATCTAATCAATATTATGCTCACGCGGTCACTGATAACTATTTTGGGCCAAGATAACTATTTGCGGAAGAAGTGGCCTGATTTAAAATGAGCACTGGGAAAGCGACAGTGTTAATTAAACTAGATAGGCACAACGCCCAAAACAGCAGTCGCGTTCTAAACTGAGGGTTCATTCGTCAACTGAAATTTAATTGGTAAATTCAATTAATAAATAACTATTTAACTGAAATTTAATTAATAAATAAAATTTAAATTGGTGTGAGGCTAAATAAACAATGGTAGTGGGTCCTGGTTTTTAAATAACGTAGTGGGTCCTGGTAGTGGGTCCTGGTTTTTAAATTTAATTAATAAATAAAATTTAAATTGGTGTGAGGCTAAATAAACAATGGTAGTGGGTCCTGGTTTTTAAATAACGTAGTGGGTCCTGGTCATGGGTCCCTGGTTTTTGTAAATTTAATTAATGAAATGAAAAATTTAAATTGGTGTGAGGCTAAATAAACAATGGTAGTGGATCCTGGTTTTTAAATAACGTAGTGGGTCCTGGTAGTGGGTCCTGGTTTTTAAATTTAATTAATAAATAAAATTTAAATTGGTGTATGTCTAAATAAACACTGGTAGTGGGTCCTGGTTTTTAAATAACGTAGTGGGTCCTGGTAGTGGGTCCTGGTTTTTAAATTTAATTAATAAATAAAATTTAAATTGGTGTGAGGCTAAATAAACAATGGTAGTGGATCCTGGTTTTTAAATAACGTAGTGGGTCCTGGTAGTGGGTCCTGGTTTTTAAATTTAATTAATAAATAAAATTTAAATTGGTGTGAGGCTAAATAAACAATGGTAGTGGATCCTGGTTTTTAAATAACGTAGTGGGTCCTAGTAGTGGGTCCTGGTTTTTAAATTTAATTAATAAATAAAATTTAAATTGGTATGAGGCTAAATAAACAATGGTAGTGGGTCCTGGTTTTTAAATAACGTATATAAACGTTAACATTATACAATGTAATTCTGTTTTTTACCCGGCTGATTGTTTGTTGGTGACATTATTAAATACATGTATATGTCAATAATTTTATAGTCAATTTGCTTTACATAAATATATAATTTGCATGTTTTATTATGGCGTTATGGCGTTATTTTGTCTTGCATTTTTTTATGTTTGAACTAGTGTGAAATTTCTTATTTGTATTATTAAAGATCATTCGATTGCATGAGCTTGAAATATTGGATTTGCATGTTCGAAATAGTTGTCTGCTTGCCGATTATGCTGACTCCAAGTTTTTTTACACAATATTGATTTGGTATAGTTTTCTACATTCCGTTTCACTAAAACCGAAATAGATGCTTGAATTTTAGAATTTTTGGGTTACCTACAGTGAGTGACACCACCACGATAGTGGCCCCACTTTTTCACTATGGTGCTTACGTGTGTAGGGTTGTCTCCTTCGTCACTTTGCCCACCTCCGGCTGCGCTGCAGGCACGCGGAAATATTTTGCGAAACCGGCAAAACATTGGGGGTACGCCCGGGCTATGTGTTTGTGACCCCGACTTGTATCATTTGAGCTATAATTGTATTTTTGCACAAATTAATTTTTATAAAATAGTTTTGGATTAATTATGATAGTAAGGTAAGAATTTTAGCATTAAGCTGTTGTGATGAATAAGACGATGCAAAAGGTTGCCTGACTAAGTTCTGCTGCGCTTCAATATGTACCTCAGTGCTACTTGGTTATTGATGGGGACCAGGGCCTATTATATCTGTTATACGGATAAATGATCTAGCTCCGTTGGATGGTCTTAGGTGCTGTTCATGAAAGTATTCTACTATTATTGTGCCCTACTGACAAATGTGTTAGTTGTTGTTGGTAGGTGATTAGGTTATTGTCGATGGGACGTAGCATAAATACTTCGGCTATGAGCAGTCAATCCAGCAACCGATGTACATATAGGTTGTTTAGGTATATAAGGGATGTTAAGCCTAACACTTTAGACACTGCTTGTGGCCAGAATGGATGGCTTGCGTTTCGGGGTATATATCTACATGCAATTGTTAGTTTCGTCAACCATAGCAGTATATTACAATTTGTGCATTTAGCTCAGCATTTAAATCACTATCTGTAGTTGAGATTTTTAAATCAGGGGCGGAGTGCGGAAAGATGCCCCCCTTCCGCTGAGCTTTACGGATTTACAGTAGCTCCAGCCACCCCTTC
>JASANE010015306.1:0-30478 GCA_030248225.1 Trileptium ribeirensis
TCCAACAAACTGTAGACAAAAGCTTTGTTTTAATGTGGATGATAAAGTGCTTCTTTTTAACGCAAAAAGGCTGGGCGGAAAGGTTATAAATATGAAAAGACTTGGGCACCTGTTCGGATCCATACGAAGTTACTGCTGTTCTGAAAACTGGTCTATAATGTACGATTAGTAAATCTCGTGGAAGAACAATAAAATTTTATTCAGCTATAAAGTAGGATAATATAATTTTATGCAAATTCAGGTCATTATATTCCGCTCCCCGGTTACGATGTGCCTTAGCTAGCAAAGTCTGCCGGAAGGTGAATTTAGGCAAATTTTTCCCAGGGGAAATGTACCTGGGAAAAATCTGCCTGTGACACGAGGATTCCGCAATTTGGCTAAAAGAAGGACGCCACTTGGCCAGGTGTCACCCCTACTCCTGGGCTACCTCAAAAACGCGGCGCATGTTTGATTCCCAGATTTTTGGTAGATGGCAACACAGTTTTGTTATCGGCTTCCCAGTATTAAAATATGAGTGGACCCAAAAATGCCGACGGTAACAATTTTCATGCACCATATTAACACAATATTAAAGTTTCTTGAAAATTATATAATCTTTTCGAAATTAATAACATAGCTAGTTTTTGGCTAACTACTTTTAACGCTTTATTGCATAAATTAATGTATGTTTCGCGGAACGTTGAACGAAATTGGCGCAGTTGCGCGTCGAGCCAGACTTGTTTGGCTTGTTCCAGCGTAGTTCACCAGTATTACAGTATCTGTAAAGTGGGTTGTTGCTCTGTTCGTTAAATAACTTCGCAAAGCGAACGTATAACACACGTGCAAACGCACATCCCAAGACAAAGTATGCAGTATCGTAGAGCTTCACATTTGGACTCTGTATTTTTACACATTGTGTTGCACTATGCGGGAAATGGTTAAGAGTAGATAGCAAAATTTAATTAAAAAAGATTACTTGGGACGTTTTGGCAGGTCTGGAGAAATAATTTTCTGTTAGATTTTATTAATGTTTTCCTTGTACATATTTACAAATTCGCGTGTATTTTTTCAAATCAAAAGTATTCCAAGCTTTTAGTATATATATGTATAACACTATAACAAGATGGCAAGATTGGCTCATATTACACAGTAGATATGAACCTGTCATGTCAACAGTAAATATATATTTCTTGTAATCCCACTCATGAACAAGAAAGGGGGTCAAACCCCTTATTCAGGACGTAAATCATACCTGAATATCATCTCTGAACCTAGGTAGCGAGTAACCTGATTTGGACACAAAATTTCCACTGTCACTAGATTGTTGTTAGAAATAACGACTGCACTTCTAATGTAGGAAGGAAATTGTTTGTGTTCAAACTTTTTTAGGGGTAAAATCATCGTAATTGGCCCAAATCCTTTTAAGGGTAGGAGGGTATGTCGTTACAAAAAGAACAGTTTAGAGCCGGACGTTCGGGCGCGGCAGCTCACCGAATTGGGCTTGGCCTGAAAGGAAATTGTTTGTGGTCAAACTATATATATCTTGGGGCCAAAATTATCGTATTGGCACAAATTAGGGGTAGGAAGTTATGTCATTAGAAAAATAACAACTTAGAGCCGGGGGTTCGGGCGCGGCAGCTCACAGGCTTGGGGTTGGCGTGGAAAGAATTTGTTTGTGTTCAAACTTTATTTTGGAGTAAAATTACGGTTTTGGCCCAAGTCACTGTTAGGGGCAGCAGGTTATGTCGTTAGAAAAAAGAGGGTTAGTGAAACAGTGACTGGTGCGTGCGGTGTTTCCTCAAAGCACAATTTCAACAAAAATTATATGCTCCGTCTCTTAGTCACATAACTCTTCGTCAGATTTGATGAATTTTCGAAAATTTTTTATTCGACGCGTAATGGAATGTAGTTACACACCTAGCTCTGCATTTGCGTTATACTCCCATGATATAGTCTTTAAATTCTGACAAAACCGTTTAAGTTTGGCCATTTGAGGTCACCCATCAGTTCAGGTTTTATAACTCTTGCCAGAAGCTTCGGATCGAAAAGTGGGGACCATGGAAACCTACAACTTCGCGGTGCCCGTTCCCACCACTGTGGTTTCGCTAGATAGTAGATAGGGACACTAGGAATCTAATTATGTATGTTTTTGTCAGAGGAACCGTTTTATAGCCATTTATAGACCCAAAGTTTAAAAGATATATCCGAAAAAGATAAATTTTCAAAAATTTTACTGAGGAAATCTTTCTGATTTTTGAGGTGAACGAAGAGTTTACATGTTTATTCAATCCATTCGAAAACGCTGGTTTTATTGTTTTAACCTCTCATTGGGTCTGTTATTTCCTCTGCGGCACGGTGTCGGAGTAAATTTTATTAAAGTTTGCAAACAAAAATAGTCTAATTTTTCCACTTTTTCAATATAGAAGCATTTTTGTAATTAGCATGTGTCTATAAGTTTTTAGATTTGCTGAATACGATAAAATCAACTGTATTTGTTTGGTATGCTTGAAATAAGGCAATAGTTTGGTCTCTACTGCAAAAAATATACTTGAAAGTATAATTTTCCATAAAATGTGATTTATAAATTTCAAAACTTTCCATCTTTTTGGTCATTAGAGGAAGAACTGGAGTTCTACGATATTGATATGTGCGTTGTCATTAAGGGATTGGCATTGCCGATGTAAATCGCTATCGTAAGACTTTAAAGGGGCTCAGGGAGCAGAATTTGGTCCCACCAAATGGTCACTAATGGCTGCCTTGACAAAAGTGCATAATACCAAAGTCAATGAGAGGACTTCTGTTGTCTATATTTTTCGATCTCTTATGCCGCTAAACTTGTAATATAAAACCTTAGGTGACCCCAAATCGCGAGAATTTGGTGCCACGAAATGGTCACTAATGTCCGCTTTGACAAAAGTACATAATAGCAAAGTCGATGAGAGGACTTTGTGGTCTATATTTTTCGAATTCTTATGCCGCTAAACTTATAATATAAAACCTTAGGTGACCCCAAATCGTCAGAATTTGGTGCCACCAAATGGTCACTAATGGCCGGCTTGACAAACGTGCATAATAGCAAAGTCAATGAGACGACTTTGTGGTCTATATTTTTCGATCTCTTATGCCGCTAAACCTGTAATATAAAACCTTAGGTGACTCCAAATCGCCAGAATTTGGTGCCATCAAATGGTCACTAATGGCCGCCTTGACAAAAGTGCCTAATAGAAAAGTCAATGAGAGGACTTTGTAGTCTATATTTTTCGACCTCTTATGCCGCTAAACTTATAATATAAAACCTTAGGTGACCCCAAATTGTCAGAATTTGGTGCCATCAAATGGTCACTAATGGCCGCCTTGACAAAAGTGCCTAATAGCAAAGTCAATGGGAGGACTTTGTAGTCTATATTTTTCGACCTCTTATGCCGCTAAACTTATAATATAAAACCTTAGGTGACCCCAAATCGCCAGAATTTGGTGCCATCAAATGGTCACTAATGGCCGGCTTGACAAAAGTGCATAATAGGAAAGTCAATGAGAGGACTTTGTAGTCTATATTTTTCGACCTCTTATGCCGCTAAACTTATAATATAAAACCTTAGGTGACCCCAAATCGCCAGAATTTGGTGCCACCAAATGGTCACTAATGGCCGCCTTGACGAAAATGCATAATAGCAAAGTCAATGAGAGGACTTTGTAGTCTATATTTTTCGACTTCTTATGCCGCTAAACTTATAATATAAAACCTTAGGTGACCCCAAATCGCCAGAATTTGGTGCCACCAAATGGTCACTAATGGCCGCCTTGACAAAAGTACATAATAGCAAAGTCGATGAGAGGACTTTGTGGTCTATATTTTTCGATTTCTTATGCCGCTAAACTTATAATATAAAACCTTAGGTGACCCCAAATCGTCAGAATTTGGTGCCACCAAATGGTCACTAATGGCCGGCTTGACAAAAGTGCATAATAGCAAAGTCAATGAGAGGACTTTGTGGTCTATATTTTTCGATCTCTTATGCCGCTAAACCTGTAATATAAAACCTTAGGTGACTCCAAATCGCCAGAATTTGGTGCCATCAAATGGTCACTAATGGCCGCCTTGACAAAAGTGCCTAATAGAAAAGTCAATGAGAGGACTTTGTAGTCTATATTTTTCGACCTCTTATGCCGCTAAACTTATAATATAAAACCTTAGGTGACCCCAAATTGTCAGAATTTGGTGCCATCAAATGGTCACTAATGGCCGCCTTGACAAAAGTGCCTAATAGCAAAGTCAATAGGAGGACTTTGTAGTCTATATTTTTCGACCTCTTATGCCGCTAAACTTATAATATAAAACTTTAGGTGACCCCAAATCGCCAGAATTTGGTGCCATCAAATGGTCACTAATGGCCGGCTTGACAAAAGTGCATAATAGGAAAGTCAATGAGAGGACTTTGTAGTCTATATTTTTCGACCTCTTATGCCGCTAAACTTATAATATAAAACCTTAGGTGACCCCAAATCGCCAGAATTTGGTGCCACCAAATGGTCAGTAATGGCCGCCTTGACAACAGTGCATAATAGGAAAGTCAATGAGAGGACTTTGTAGTCTATATTTTTCGACCTCTTATGCCGCTAAACTTATAATATAAAACCTTAGGTGACCCCAAATCGCCAGAATTTGGTGCCACCAAATGGTCACTAATGGCCGCCTTGACAAAAGTGCCTAATAGCAAAGTCAATGAGAGGACTTTGTAGTCTATATTTTTCGACCTCTTATGCCGCTAAACTTATAATATAAAACCTTAGGTGACCCCAAATCGCCAGAATTTGGTGCCACCAAATGGTCACTAATGGCCGCCTTGACAAAAGTGCATAATAGCAAAGTCAATGAGAGGACTTTGTAGTCTATATTTTTCGACCTCTTATGCCGCTAAACTTATAATATAAAACCTTAGGTGATCCCAAATGGCCAGAATAAAAAAGTGTTGTATTCATGTCAGATTTAAAAATAATTTAAGTAGGAAACCACGGGTATTAGGATAAATACAAAGCTTGGTGCACAACTACATTTCATCATGCGTAATTGCGAGCATCCATCAATATCTGTTGCCAATTAAGCGATTAACGACATACGAACAAAAACAATTTTTGTCTCAATTTTATTCAAGGAAACTCTGCTCGGGACGCTCATTCAGTTTTGATAAAGTTGTATGTATTTTGAGACATGTTATGATATTGTTACTATAATTTGAGCATTGTCAAAGGTTTGCCATGTTTTCAGCTTAAAGCTACAATGTAAAATTTTTTTACTGTTTCTTAAGCAAAACGTATAAAAGTCTGATAACCATGCGGAAATATAACTAGTTCCTAAACACACACGCACATATATGTATACATTGTGTTACCCAACATTGATATCCAATTACCAACGAATCGGAACAAATTCAATACAAACCAGAGTCTCGGTAGCACTGATTTTATTCCGTCATCACCAAATATTCAAATGTGGATATATCAAAACTTATAAATCAGTTGAAGACGAATTATTGGAATGTTTGTCTTTTTTAATTTTCATACAATGTTCCATATATTCGTTGTGGGGAAAGGTATTTTTCATCTAACTTTTTTCGTTTTCTTTATTGTTTTAATTTTATTTTGCGTTCTGTTTTATGTGTAATTGAGCGATTTATCGTACAAATGTAATATTGTGTAATATCTAACAATTACATAATATTCTTGTATTTTGACTGATCTAATAGTAGTTACATACTATAGCTAACGCTATTATAATTGTCAGACGCTTCAGTGTACGCAATCGATCTGAGTCGAAGCACCGAAAGTTATCGCAATGAAAGAAGAACTTGTCAAATTTAAGTTCGCTAATGCGCTAAATTCCAAGGCCTTGCGCACTTATACACGACAATAATAATAAGCACAATAATTTAATATATAATTTTTTATTTACATAGAACTTTATTAAATGCACTATCTAGCTAAGTAATTTCAAATTTCAGACATACGAAAATAATTTGCAGGTTAAAAATAGTAAAAAGTGCTTTTTCATGCGTTCATACTTTTTGCGCTGAATTTGAGCTCAAAATTTGATCATATTTTGATCAAAATATTAAATTTTCAACGATATTTTATTATGGGGAAATATCGTGAATTGTGATAGTTCAAAATGTGAGATAAAAAATTGATTAAAAATTCCTGAGATCAAAAGCATCTTCGTCATTGATTGGCTAAAGAAATGTCCTTGAAATGTTTGAAATCTTCACGCCTTTAAATTTACCTAAAATTCAAAAATCCCGTCATATGTGATGAAAATTTGAGCTCAATGTGATTCAGCTAAAATTGTAATTTGTGAAACTCAGCTTTAGGTTTTTTGAGACAACATAGACATGGATCCTAAAATATTACAATAATTATTCATCAAACCCAATAAATTTGTTAACTATACACAAAAAATTAATTAATGTTTTGGAGACTTTACGAATATAAGGACCCGGAGGCTTGAAACCCGCAGGAAATAAGGCTTAGCTTGATGTGTCCTAAATATTTTATGGCAAAATATTTATATTTCTTGTATAAAACCCGAAATCAGCGCGTGCCCAAATTATTTCATATATATTTCATGAATATTTTTTCATATATATTTATTTTATTATTTCATATATATTTATGTTTGCTCAAAAAATATATATTAATTTCGAATCTTTTCGGCTTGATTAGGTGTACAGGATTTGTATAATCCCCCGTAGCGAAAACGCCGTGGCTTAATTACAAGTTGGTTTATTAAAATATTCTGTTTATATGACAGGGAAAGACGAATATAATTGAATATTACAAAATTTTTGGCACACAGAAACTGTACAAGTATATATACCATTATTTTTCCATCACTGATGATACTTTTCTGTTTTATATTAACTATCACACTGTTCTCAATATCGCAAAAGTGTATTTGTAAAACATTTACTTTCCGCATCGATCCGTAGGTAATTTGAACAGGAATAAACATAGGTTAATTGCAAAAAAACAAACTGTGATGTATTTCAACGGCTCGTTATGGTACCTGGAAATACTTTGCATTTATAGTACAAAGTCTTTGACCGCAAGACTTGTTACTTACTGGGTTAAGTTTGTTTTTTAGAAGTTCATTCTAACTCACGGCCTGACTAACCTTAAGAGCATATTTCATCTATACATAAAATTATGCAATGCGGCAAGACATATTACCAATAGTCTTGCACTATATTCAATAGCTATTGTGTTACAAATAAACATAAAACATCAATACTGATATTCGGTGGGCTTTGTCGTGGAATGCGCGAACTGCAATTGCAATATGCGATCACAAGAGGTATCCGAATTTGGAGTTAAATATTATGGTTGCACAGTGTGATGTTTGGATGGACGTAACATTTTTTCATCTTGTTTCAGACCCCTGACGTTGTCTAAGCTTAAGTTTATCTTTCTGTTTTAGTGTGGTAACGCTATTTTAGCTACAAATAGTAAGACTAAAACTAGCCCTGGCTTTACGATTTATCGAACGAAGAATATAATATATACGTTAGAATAGATTTTGAATATATTTATCGAACGAATATTATAATATATACATTAGGTATACCTGGTTCATACGTAGGCCTTTGTACAGCTGTGCAATGCGTTTTGATGCAGATAAATTATACTGATCTCTCAAGCTCAAGCTTGCTCAAACTAAAAAGCCTCAGTTTAAATAGCTATAATAAAACTATAAATTAATGTCCTGTCAAAATATTTCGTCAATTTATTACAACGTAAATTCCGTTGATGTCTGTCTTGATTCATTCATTTAGAGCATTGCGAGGAAATCGGTAATACGGCTTTCTTCAGATGTAAAAATGATATTTTGGGCGGTGTCAGCTTTCATTGTGAACGCAAAACAACATGCTACAACTGTAAGGAGCTAATTTTTTTTGCGGCTGACATATTAATTCATATGACACGACGAATTTTAGTTCATAAAATGATTTAGAAATATATCTTTGTGATAAATAAGGAAACCAGTATTCTTATGTTCGATTCGGTTATTCTTGCAATATTCCCGTATCTCAATGTCCTATTGGTTTCGGAAACTGTCATTTAATTATAGAGCCATTCAAAACACGATATTCCGTGTTTTACACTATTCATCGTAATTATAACCACGTTTTCACCCTTTTCAGGTGCTGGTTCCAAAATTCAAAACTTTAATAAACGGATTATATTGTTGTTTTCAGTTTATATTTTAGCCAATATACCAATATCCAATGTACAATGTTGATGCAGTGACATTAATTGCATTGCATTAATTAAAGCAGAAACAGCTTCAGAGGTAATGTTGGCAAAAATATAATATGATAATTATTATTTTATCGACAATACCTCGCCTGTACCGCTCGCTTTAAAACCAGGTGAAAATAAGACTGTTTGGTGCCCAAACTCATAATTATTATTCCAAACTTTGTTATGAGGTTACCTACTGGTTTGGTTTTACTCTAGTAGATATATTTATTTGATATAGGTTGTCGCGTACAGTTAGTGGTTTGTCTCTAATATATATTAGCAGTAATTAGATTGTCCAACAAATACCGTTATGCAAATACCACCAGGCCATATTTGATTCTAAGCTTCTGCAAAACCTAGTACATATGAAATTGTATACAGTTTAGGTATCTTAACGCAGTTTTTGTGTGAATATGTCAATTTATGAGAGGGTTTCGTAGCCTTTTAGCTAAACCTACTGCATATGCATATGGGTGGCCCAAGCAATCAACAGTTGTGACTAAATGATAATCAACATAGAAGTTCCCTACGTTGGTAGGGTCAAGTGAGTGAAGTGATATATACTATTGTCAAACACTAGAAATTAATTATTCTTTTGATGGAATATGCTTCAATGTAACTGAGTGAAATAAACATTTAGATTTTGATTGTTCGTAGACCCAGGACCGCAGCGTTAGTGTAACGATCGTAATTAACCTTGAATCCGGGGTATTTTTTTGTACAATCGGATGAGTTTTGTACCGTGGTAATATACCCGGCTAGCCGATGTGGATCACCTACTTGATGAGCCGGTTTTTACCCAATCCTATTGTTGCAATTCAGTTTTGACACAGATACAAACAGCTGACTCGTTCTTTTATAACAAATGTTAGTCACTCTGTCAAGTAGTTTCTCTTTCATTGGGCGCTGTAGCATTAAAATTATAGGAAAAGAAGTGGTCTAAAAGGTCGATAATAGCGTAGTGGCTAGCGTACAAGAATTGCACCCGAGCGATCAGATCAATGCGCGGTCGGAAAAAATGTTTGTTCATTCCGCTGTCAGAGCAACTGTTTGTTCAATCCGCGGTCAGAGCAACTGTTTGTTCAATCCGCTGTCAGAGCAAATGTTTGTTCATTCCGCGGTCAGAGCAAATGTTTGTTCAATCCAGAGCAAATGTTTGTTCATTCCGCGTCAGAGCAAATGTTTGTTCAATCCAGAGCAAATGTTTGTTCATTCCGCGGTCAGAGCAAATGTTTGTTCAATCTAGAGCAAATGTTTGTTCATTCCGCGGTCAGAGCAAATGTTTGTTCATTCCGCGGTCAGAGCAACTGTTTGTTCAATCCGCGGTCAGAGCAACTGTTTGTTCAATCCAGAGCAAATGTTTGGTCATTCCGCGGTCAGAGCAAATGTTTGTTCATTCCGCGGTCAGAGCAAATGTTTGTTCATTCCGCGGTCAGAGCAACTGTTTGTTCAATCCGCGGTCAGAGCAACTGCTTGTTCAATCCGCGGTCAGAGCAATTGCTTGTTCAATCCGCGGTCAGAGCAAATGTTTGTTCAATCCAGAGCAACTGTTTGTTCAATCCGCGGTCAGAGCAACTGTTTGTTCAATCCAGAGCAAATGTTTGGTCATTCCGCGGTCAGAGCAAATGTTTGTTCATTCCGCGGTCAGAGCAAATGTTTGTTCATTCCGCGGTCAGAGCAACTGTTTGTTCAATCCGCGGTCAGAGCAACTGCTTGTTCAATCCGCGGTCAGAGCAATTGCTTGTTCATTCCGCGGTTAGAGCAAATGTTTGTTCATTCCGCGGTCAGAGTAAACGTTTGTTCATTACGCGGTCAGAGCAAATGTGAGTTCAATCCGCGGTCAGAGCAAATGTTTGTTCAATATAGAGCAAATGTTTGTTCATTCCGCGGTCAGAGCAAATGTTTGTTCATTCCGCGATTAGAGCAACTGTTTGTTCAATCCGCGGTCAGAGCAAATGTTAGTTCAATCCAGAGCAAATGTTTGTTCATTTCGCGGTCAGAGCAAATGTTTGTTCATTCCGCGGTCAGAGCAAATGTTTGTTCATTCAGCGGTCAGCGCAACTGTTTGTTCAATCCGCGGTCAGAGGAAATGTTTGTTCAATCCAGAGCAAATGTTTGTTCATTCCGCGGTCAGAGCAAATGTTTGTTCATTCTGCGGTCAGGGCATCTGTTTGTTCAATTCGCGCTCAGAGCAACTGTTTGTTCAATTCGCGGTCAGAGCAAATGTTTATTCAATCCAGAGGAAATGTTTTTTCATTCCGCGGTCAGAGCAAATGTTTGTTCATTCCGCGGTCAGAGCAAATGTTTGTTCAATACGCGGTCAGAGCAAATGTTTGTTCAATACGCGGTCAGAGCAAATGTTTGTTCAATCCAGAGCAAATGTTTGTTCAATAAAGAGCAAATGTTTGTTCATTCCGCGGTCAGAGCAAATGTTTGCCCATTCCGCGGTCAGAGCAAATGTTTGTTCAATCCAGAGAAAATGTTTGTTCATTCCGCGTCAGAGCAAATGTTTGTTCAATCCAGAGCAAATGTTTGTTCATTCCGCGGTCAGAGCAAATGTTTGTTCAATCTAGAACAAATGTTTGTTCATTCCGCGGTCAGAGCAAATGTTTGTTCATTCCGCGGTCAGAGCAACTGTTTGTTCAATCCGCGGTCAGAGCAACTGTTTGTTCAATCCGCGGTCAGAGCAAATGTTTGTTCAATCCAGAGCAAATGTTTGGTCATTCCGCGGTCAGAGCAAATGTTTGTTCATTCCGCGGTCAGAGCAAATGTTTGTTCATTCCGCGGTCACAGCAACTGTTTGTTCAATCCGCGGTCAGAGCAAAAGTTTGTTCAATCCAGAGCAAATGTTTGTTCATTCATCGCAAATGGTCAGAGCACATGTTTGTTCATTCCGCGGTCAGAGTAAACGTTTGTTCATTCCGTGGTCAGAGCAAATGTTTGTTCAATCCGCGGTCAGAGCAAACGTTTGTTCAATCCAGAGCAAATGTTTGTTCATTCCGCGGTCAGAGCAAATGTTTGTTCATTCCGCGATCAGAGCAACTGTTTGTTCAATCCGCGGTCAGAGCAAATGTTAGTTCAATCCAGAGCAAATGTTTGTTCATTTCGCGGTCAGAGCAAATGTTTGTTCATTCCGCGGTCAGAGCAAACGTTTGTTCATTCCACGATCAGAGCAACTGTTTGTTCAATCCGCGGTCAGAGCAAATGTTAGTTCAATCCAGAGCAAATGTTTGTTCATTTCGCGGTCAGAGCAAATGTTTGTTCATTCCGCGTCAGAGCAAATGTTTGTTCAATCCAGAGCAAATGTTTGTTCATTCCGCGGTCAGAGCAAATGTTTGTTCATTCCGCGGTCAGAGCAACTGTTTGTTCAATCCGCGGTCAGAGCAACTGTTTGTTCAATCCGCGGTCAGAGCAAATGTTTGTTCAATCCAGAGCAAATGTTTGGTCATTCCGCGGTCAGAGCAAATGTTTGTTCATTCCGCGGTCAGAGCAAATGTTTGTTCATTCCGCGGTCAGAGCAAATGTTTGTTCAATCCAGAGCAAATGTTTGTTCATTCCGCGGTCAGAGCAAATGTTTGTTCATTCCGCGGTCAGAGTAAACGTTTGTTCATTCCGTGGTCAGAGCAAATGTTTGTTCAACCCGCGGTCAGAGCAAACGTTTGTTCAATCCAGAGCAAATGTTTGTTCATTCCGCGGTCAGAGCAAATGTTTATTCATTCCGCGATCAGAGCAACTGTTTGTTCAATCCGCGGTCAGAGCAAATGTTAGTTCAATCCAGAGCAAATGTTTGTTCATTTCGCGGTCAGAGCAAATGTTTGTTCATTCCGCGGTCAGAGCAAATGTTTGTTCAATACGCGGTCAGAGCAAATGTTTGTTCAATACGCGGTCAGAGCAAATGTTTGTTCAATCCAGAGCAAATGTTTGTTCAATAAAGAGCAAATGTTTGTTCATTCCGCGGTCAGAGCAAATGTTTGCCCATTCCGCGGTCAGAGCAAATGTTTGTTCAATCCAGAGAAAATGTTTGTTCATTCCGCGTCAGAGCAAATGTTTGTTCAATCCAGAGCAAATGTTTGTTCATTCCGCGGTCAGAGCAAATGTTTGTTCAATCTAGAACAAATGTTTGTTCATTCCGCGGTCAGAGCAAATGTTTGTTCATTCCGCGGTCAGAGCAACTGTTTGTTCAATCCGCGGTCAGAGCAACTGTTTGTTCAATCCGCGGTCAGAGCAAATGTTTGTTCAATCCAGAGCAAATGTTTGGTCATTCCGCGGTCAGAGCAAATGTTTGTTCATTCCGCGGTCAGAGCAAATGTTTGTTCATTCCGCGGTCACAGCAACTGTTTGTTCAATCCGCGGTCAGAGCAACTGCTTGTTCAATCCGCGGTCAGAGCAAATGTTTGTTCAATCCAGAGCAAATGTTTGTTCATTCCGCGGTCAGAGCAAATGTTTGTTCATTCCGCGGTCAGAGTAAACGTTTGTTCATTCCGTGGTCAGAGCAAATGTTTGTTCAATCCGCGGTCAGAGCAAACGTTTGTTCAATCCAGAGCAAATTTTTGTTCATTCCGCGGTCAGAGCAAATGTTTGTTCATTCCGCGATCAGAGCAACTGTTTGTTCAATCCGCGGTCAGAGCAAATGTTAGTTCAATCCAGAGCAAATGTTTGTTCATTTCGCGGTCAGAGCAAATGTTTGTTCATTCCGCGGTCAGAGCAAACGTTTGTTCATTCCACGATCAGAGCAACTGTTTGTTCAATCCGCGGTCACAGCAAATGTTAGTTCAATCCAGAGCAAATGTTTGTTCATTTCGCGGTCAGAGCAAATGTTTGTTCATTCCGCGTCAGAGCAAATGTTTGTTCAATCCAGAGCAAATGTTTGTTCATTCCGCGGTCAGACCAAATGTTTGTTCATTCCGCGGTCAGAGCAACTGTTTGTTCAATCCGCGGTCAGAGCAACTGTTTGTTCAATCCGCGGTCAGAGCAAATGTTTGTTCAATCCAGAGCAAATGTTTGGTCATTCCGCGGTCAGAGCAAATGTTTGTTCATTCCGCGGTCAGAGCAAATGTTTGTTCATTCCGCGGTCAGAGCAAATGTTTGTTCAATCCAGAGCAAATGTTTGTTCATTCCGCGGTCAGAGCAAATGTTTGTTCATTCCGCGGTCAGAGTAAACGTTTGTTCATTCCGTGGTCAGAGCAAATGTTTGTTCAACCCGCGGTCAGAGCAAACGTTTGTTCAATCCAGAGCAAATGTTTGTTCATTCCGCGGTCAGAGCAAATGTTTATTCATTCCGCGATCAGAGCAACTGTTTGTTCAATCCGCGGTCAGAGCAAATGTTAGTTCAATCCAGAGCAAATGTTTGTTCATTTCGCGGTCAGAGCAAATGTTTGTTCATTCCGCGGTCAGAGCAAATGTTTGTTCATTCAGCGGTCAGCGCAACTGTTTGTTCAATCCGCGGTCAGAGCAACTGTTTGTTCAATTCGCGCTCAGAGCAACTGTTTGTTCAATCCGCGGTCAGAGCAAATGTTTATTCAATCCAAAGCAAATGTTTTTTCATTCCGCGGTCAGAGCAAATGTTTGTTCATTCCGCGGTCAGAGCAAATGTTTGTTCAATACGCGGTCAGAGCAGATGTTTGTTCAATACGCGGTCAGAGCAAATGTTTGTTCAATCCAGAGCAAATGTTTGTTCAATCCAGAGCAAATGTTTGTTCATTCCGCGGTCAGAGCAAATGTTTGTTCATTCCGCGGTCAGAGCAAATGTTTGTTCATTCCGCGGTCAGAGCAAATGTTTGTTCAATCCGCGGTCAGAGCAACTGTTTGTTCAATCCGCTGTCAGAGCAAATGTTTGTTCAATCCAGAGCAAATGTTTGTTCATTCCGCGGTCAGAGCAAATGTTTGTTCATGCCGCGGTCAGAGCAAATGTTTGTTAAATCCGCGGTCAGAGCAAATGTTTGTTCAATCCAGAGCAAATGTTTGTTCATTCCGCGGTCAGAGCAAATGTTTGTTCATTCCGCGATCAGAGCAACTGTTTGTTCAATCCGCGGTCAGAGCAAATGTTTGTTCAATCCAGAGCAAATGTTTGTTCATTCCGCGGTCAGAGCAAATGTTTGTTCATTCCGCGGTTAGAGCAAATGTTTGTTCATTCAGCGGTCAGAGCAACTGTTTGTTCAATCCGCAGTCAGAGCAACTGTTTGTTCAATCCGCGGTCAGAGGAAATGTTTGTTCAATCCAGAGCAAATGTTTGTTCATTCCGCGGTCAGAGCAAATGTTTGTTCATTCCGCGGTTAGAGCAAATGTTTGTTCATTCCGCGGTCAGAGCAAATGTTTGTTCATTCCGCGATCAGAGCAACTGTTTGTTCAATCCGCGGTCAGAGCAAATGTTTGTTCAATCCAGAGCAAATGTTTGTTCATTCCGCGGTCAGAGCAAATGTTTGTTCATTCCGCGGTCAGAGCAAATGTTTGTTAAATCCGCGGTCAGAGCAAATGTTTGTTCAATCCAGAGCAAATGTTTGTTCATTCCGCGGTCAGAGCAAATGTTTGTTCATTCCGCGATCAGAGCAACTGTTTGTTCAATCCGCGGTCAGAGCAAATGTTTGTTCAATTCAGAGCAAATGTTTGATCATTCCGCGGTCAGAGCAAATGTTTGTTCATTCCGCGGTTAGAGCAAATGTTTGTTCATTCAGCGGTGAGAGCAACTGTTTGTTCAATCCGCAGTCCGAGCAACTGTTTGTTCAATCCGCGGTCAGAGGAAATGTTTGTTCAATCCAGAGCAAATGTTTGTTCATTCCGCGGTCAGAGCAAATGTTTGTTCATTCCGCGGTCAGAGCAAATGTTTGTTCATTCCGCGGTCAGAGCAAATGTTTGTTCAATCCGCGGTCAGAGCAACTGTTTGTTCAATCCGCTGTCAGAGCAAATGTTTGTTCAATCCAGAGCAAATGTTTGTTCATTCCGCGGTCAGAGCAAATGTTTGTTCATGCCGCGGTCAGAGCAAATGTTTGTTAAATCCGCGGTCAGAGCAAATGTTTGTTCAATCCAGAGCAAATGTTTGTTCATTCCGCGGTCAGAGCAAATGTTTGTTCATTCCGCGGTCAGAGCAACTGTTTGTTCAATCCGCGGTCAGAGCAAATGTTTGTTCAATCCAGAGCAAATGTTTGTTCATTCCGCGGTCAGAGCAAATGTTTGTTCATTCCGCGGTTAGAGCAAATGTTTGTTCGTTCAGCGGTCAGAGCAACTGTTTGTTCAATCCGAGCGTGTTTGGCGTTCCGCGGTCCTGTTTGTTCATTCCGCTGTCAGAGCAACTGTTTGTTCAATCCGCGGTCAGAGGAAATGTTTGTTCAATCCAGAGCAAATGTTTGTTCATTCCGCGGTCAGAGCAAATGTTTGTTACATTCCGCGGTCAGAGAACTTGTTCATTCCTGGTCAGAGCAAATGTTTGTTCAACCCGCGGTCAGAGCAAACGTTTGTTCAATCCAGAGCAAATGTTTGTTCATTCCGCGGTCAGAGAAGGATTTGATCGATTCCGCGATCAGAGACTTTTTTCCGCGGTAACATCGCCCCCTCCGCCAAGCAAACACGCCAACAAACAAACGCCAACAACAACCAACAAACAAAAAGACAAACACCGCCAACAATCCCATCCGCTAGAGCAAATGTTTGTTCATTCCGCGGTCAGAGCAAATGTTTGTTCATTCCGCGATCAGAGCAACTGTTTGCTCAATCCGCGATCAGAGCAAATGTTTGTTCAATCCAGAGCAAATGTTTGTTCATTCCGCGGTCAGAGCAAATGTTTGTTCAATCCGCGGTCAGAGTAAATGTTTGTTAAATCCGCGGTCAGAGCAAATGTTTGTTCAATCCAGAGCAAATGTTTGTTCATTCCGAGGTCAGAGCAAATGGTTGTTCAGTCCGCGGTCAGAGCAAATGGTTGTGCAGTCCGCGGTCGGAGCAAATGTTTGTTCAATCTCCCCCCCCCCCCCCCCCCCCCCCCCCCTCAGAGCAAATGTTTGTTCATTCCGCAATGCGTCAAGAGCAAATGTTTGTTCATTCCGCGGTTAGAGCAAATGTTTGTTCATTCAGCGGTCAGAGCAACTGTTTGTTCAATCCGCAGTCAGAGCAACTGTTTGTTCAATCCGCGGTCAGAGGAAATGTTTGTTCAATCCAGAGCAAATGTTTGTTCATTCCGCGGTCAGAGCAAATGTTTGTTCATTCCGCGGTCAGAGCAAATGTTTGTTCATTCCGCGGTCAGAGCAAATGTTTGTTCAATCCGCGGTCAGAGCAACTGTTTGTTCAATCCGCTGTCAGAGCAAATGTTTGTTCAATCCAGAGCAAATGTTTGTTCATTCCGCGGTCAGAGCAAATGTTTGTTCATTCCGCGGTCAGAGCAAATGTTTGTTAAATCCGCGGTCAGAGCAAATGTTTGTTCAATCCAGAGCAACTGTTTGTTCAATCCGCGGTCAGAGCAAATGTTTGTTCATTCCGCGGTTAGAGCAAATGTTTGTTCATTCAGCGGTCAGAGCAACTGTTTGTTCAATCCGCAGTCAGAGCAACTGTTTGTTCAATCCGCGGTCAGAGGAAATGTTTGTTCAATGCAGAGCAAATGTTTGTTCATTCCGCGGTCAGAGCAAATGTTTGTTCATTCCGCGGTTAGAGCAAATGTTTGTTCAATCCGCGGTCAGAGCAAATGTTTGTTCAATCCAGAGCAAATGTTTGTTCATTCCGCGGTCAGAGCAAATGTTTGTTCATTCCGCGGTCAGAGCAAATGTTTGTTAAATCCGCGGTCAGAGCAAATGTTTGTTCAATCCAGAGCAAATGTTTGTTCAATCCGCGGTCAGAGCAAATGTTTGTTCATACCGCGATCAGAGCAACTGTTTGTTCAATCCGCGGTCAGAGCAAATGTTTGTTCAATTCAGAGCAAATGTTTGTTCATTCCGCGGTCAGAGCAAATGTTTGTTCATTCCGCGGTTAGAGCAAATGTTTGTTCATTCAGCGGTCAGAGCAACTGTTTGTTCAATCCGCAGTCAGAGCAAATGTTTGTTCAATCCGCGGTCAGAGCAACTGTTTGTTCAATACGCGGTCAGAGCAGATGTTTGTTCAATACGCGGTCAGAGCAAATGTTTGTTCAATCCAGAGCAAATGTTTCCCCCCTCGGCCTGTTTGTTCAATCCGCCAGAGCAAATGTTTGTTCATTCCGCGGTCAGAGCAAATGTTTGTTCATTCCGCGGTCAGAGCAAATGTTTGTTCATTCCGCGGTCAGAG
Source organism: Trileptium ribeirensis (assembly GCA_030248225.1). Classification (NCBI taxonomy): domain Eukaryota; kingdom Metazoa; phylum Nematoda; class Enoplea; order Enoplida; family Thoracostomopsidae; genus Trileptium; species Trileptium ribeirensis. The sequence goes on from JASANE010015306.1 coordinate 17,515, forward strand.
CAAATGTTTGTTCAATCCGCGGTCAGAGCAACTGTTTGTTCAATCCGCTGTCAGAGCAAATGTTTGTTCAATCCAGAGCAAATGTTTGTTCATTCCGCGGTCAGAGCAAATGTTTGTTCATGCCGCGGTCAGAGCAAATGTTTGTTAAATCCGCGGTCAGAGCAAATGTTTGTTCAATCCAGAGCAAATGTTTGTTCATTCCGCGGTCAGAGCAAATGTTTGTTCATTCCGCGATCAGAGCAACTGTTTGTTCAATCCGCGGTCAGAGCAAATGTTTGTTCAATCCAGAGCAAATGTTTGTTCATTCCGCGGTCAGAGCAAATGTTTGTTCATTCCGCGGTTAGAGCAAATGTTTGTTCGTTCAGCGGTCAGAGCAACTGTTTGTTCAATCCGCAGTCGGAGCAACTGTTTGTTCAATCCGCGGTCAGAGGAAATGTTTGTTCAATCCAGAGCAAATGTTTGTTCATTCCGCGGTCAGAGCAAATGTTTGTTCATTCCGCGGTTAGAGCAAATGTTTGTTCATTCCGCGGTCAGAGCAAATGTTTGTTCATTCCGCGATCAGAGCAACTGTTTGTTCAATCCGCGATCAGAGCAAATGTTTGTTCAATCCAGAGCAAATGTTTGTTCATTCCGCGGTCAGAGCAAATGTTTGTTCATTCCGCGGTCAGAGTAAATGTTTGTTAAATCCGCGGTCAGAGCAAATGTTTGTTCAATCCAGAGCAAATGTTTGTTCATTCCGCGGTCAGAGCAAATGTTTGTTCATTCCGCGATCAGAGCAACTGTTTGTTCAATCCGCGGTCAGAGCAAATGTTTGTTCAATTCAGAGCAAATGTTTGTTCATTCCGCGGTCAGAGCAAATGTTTGTTCATTCCGCGGTTAGAGCAAATGTTTGTTCATTCAGCGGTCAGAGCAACTGTTTGTTCAATCCGCAGTCAGAGCAACTGTTTGTTCAATCCGCGGTCAGAGGAAATGTTTGTTCAATCCAGAGCAAATGTTTGTTCATTCCGCGGTCAGAGCAAATGTTTGTTCATTCCGCAGGTGGGGGGTCAGAGCAACTGTTTGTTCATTCCGCTGTCAGAGCAAATGTTTGTTCATTCCGCGGTCAGAGCTACTTTTTGTTCAATCCGCTGTCAGAGCAAATGTTTGTTCAATCCAGAGCAAATGTTTGTTCATTCCGCGGTCAGAGCAAATGTTTGTTCATTCCGCGATCAGAGCAAGTGTTTGTTTTTCGGGTCGGTGTTTGTTGTCAGAGCAAATGTTTGTTAATTCCGCGGTCAGAGCAAACCCCCTCTTTGTTCAATCCGCCAGAGCAACTGTTTGTTCAATCCGCGGTCCTCAGAGCAAATGTTTGTTCATTCCCTCAGCAAATGTTTTTTTCGGTTGTTTTGTTCTCCCTCAGCTGTTTGTTCGATTTGAGTAGATGTTTGTTCATTCCTCGTCTGATGTTTTTTTTCGTTGGTTTTTTTCTCTGAGCATTTTTTTTGTATTTTTTTCTGTGTTTTACCCAAACCACATGTTTTTTTGGTGTTTGTTCCCCTCACATGTTTGTTTTCGCGGTTAGAGCAAATGTTTGTTCATTCAGCGGTCAGAGCGACTGTTTTTCAATCCGCAGTCAGAGCAACTGTTTGTTCAATCCGCGGTCAGAGGAAATGTTTATTCAATCAGAGCAAATGTTTGTTCATTTTGCGGTCAGAGCAAATGTTTGTTCATTCTCGGCTGTTATCCCGTGAGATGTTTGTTTCAGGTGTTTGTTCTTCCCGGTCGGCTTTTATTATTCCGCGGTCAGAGCAACTGTTTGTTCAATCCGCGGTCAGAGCAACTGTTTGTTCAATCCAGAGCAAATGTTTGGTCATTCCGCGGTCAGAGCAAATGTTTGTTCAATACGCGGTCAGAGCAAATGTTTGTTCAATCCAGAGCAAATGTTTGTTCATTCCGCGGTCAGAGCAAATGTTTGTTCATTCCGCGGTCAGAGCAAATGTTTGTTCATTCCGCGGTCAGAGCAAATGTTTGTTCATTCCGCGGTTAGAGCAAATGTTTGTTCAAGATCGTGCAAGGTATGCTTTGGTTTAATAAGGAAAGGTTGATAAATCTTCTTTCGGTACTTTCACTGTTTCACTTAAGCACTGTGCTTAGTAAAGCCTCCTACAGAGCAATTGTTTTATAAGGTGTGAATGTGATGCATGTACAATATATTTTTTAGTATGGGCGTCATTTTGGCAATTTTTTGAATGAATAATGACGTAAATCTGAGTTGTTACTGACGTAGGTTGCTAGACCATTCATCCTTTTGGGCTAACTAATTAAAAATCTTTGAAAAAATAAGAAAGACTAAGAAAACTGTCCTAAAATGAAACATTCTATTAAGACTTTATAAACTTACTAAAGTATAATATAAATAAATAATTCAAACCTGGAATGTTCCAGCATTGTAATAGTGTCTTTTATAAGATAAATTCGCTGTTACAATTCGTGGCACTTGACACGCAACGATCAGGTCATGTTGTCTTTTATTTTATTCAGGCAAAAAAATTTCCAGTACTTAAAAAAGTGTAGATCTGGGTATCAAATGTGGGACCTTACCTATGATGAGATAGGCAGCACATTCTTAGATGATTATATATCTGGTCTATTTCAGAGTGTTCGACCGGATTCGCTAAGGACCCGGTGGTTACCATTTGAGACTCTCGGTGATGGACTATATGTTATGATGAAGCACAGAATACGTTAATAATTCGGGTTTCGTGACAAGCAATTTTATAATACTATCGTGCAATCAAGTCCACGCAAGCTGTCAACGCTCTCATAGTGCAATAGGAAGTGTATTACAAATGATGTGCCAGTCACATAAATAATTAGAGTCTAAGTTTGATTGATTGTATATTTGCTTATAAATATAATTGGTGATTGTGCAAAATTGTGTTTCATATCCCAAATTGCAGAAAAATATTTTACACGTCATTATTAAAACAATTAGGAAACTATTTCGAAGGTATCACCTGCTCTTAGGAACGTACCTCTTATACAGGGTTGAAGGATATGCTATTCATATAAAATCCAACAAACTGGACAAGATTCCATTCTCGTCACAATGATTAAGCTACAAATCGTAAACTCAAATCAAACATTCCGAAACAATTTACTGTTTCAATTTAATTTGTGTGCGATTGCTTACTATTTATTTTCTTAGCAGTTACATAAACAGCATTAGTACTATATTAAAGACACGTGCCTGCTTAGAGAACAACTTCGTGCTTACAATAGCTAGTTTTTTAAGTTTTAGTTTTGTGATTTTCAACAGAAACTATCTTTTTCAGGAAAGTAAGCTTTGATTCTTGAAAAAAGGTCTCAAATTTTATCAAAAAGTAGATAATCCGCATTATTTTTGGCAGTCAATCTATCAATCTATCTGGGAAAGCGGTTTCTCAGAAGCGTCCTGGCTAATAAGGATTAAATAAAGCCCTAAATACAAACTGTGCTGTGAAACACATCTTTTACGCTTTTACGGGCATTGTGCACAATTTGCTCCACTATAACATGTAAATTCATTAATTTTGTTTCTAACTGTATTCTCAACTACCGTTGGGCTTTTAGTACACTAAAATATATAAAAAGACGTAATATTTCTACCAAATCTAAAACTTTACAGAAAAGGATAACTTGTACTATTTCACAACGTAGGTATAGTCCTCTAGTTGTGCCTTTTACTACTTTTAGCTATTTCTTAGCTGTACGTATGACGCCGAGGGTTCAAATACATTTCCACTATTTTTTATATATGTTATATCTTGTGGCAGTTAATATATATAATTGTTTATTGCACAGCTAGTTTTGTTACACAGATGTGTTTTGTTTGTTTCTATTTTATTTTTTATGTGGCAGTAATTAAGGTTGGATTTTCACGGTGGTTTGAAATTCACCGACCGTGACGCTTACTATTGCAACTGTTATAGCAATAGAAATATCGCGTCAATAAAAGCTAAACAGTGAACCGTTTAATTTGAGCGTTCAATCTATGGAATGTTACTGTAGAGTTAAGCCGATGTCCCTATCATTTCTACCTGTAAGAACATTGTGTAGACAGGACTATCGGTTCGTTTAGAAAAATATTTGGTATATACCATGGAATATGCTTTACCTGAAGAAGTATGACGTACTCCAGGAAAGTTAGCTCGATTATGGGTCAAACTTGCAGTAATTTTTATAAGTTACGCCGTTTTAAGGTCATTTTTATGTGGAGTATATATAATGTGGAAATTATATATTTCTACACTCAAGCTCCGAAATCGTACCATTTGCGATACTATCTACCACAACGAGCAGAAAGCTAGTTATATATGTTGATATAAATGACGAACTCAGGTGTTTCAAATATTAGACATTAAAGCCAAGCTAAATTTAGTAATTATAATAGAACTATGCTAATACCGTAGGATTTAAATCCTACACACATTTTTCAATAAATTTGAAAAGATATTTACCATTATAAATATAGTTCAGGATGTAGGTAACGTGTTCTGATATATTTTTGCAACAGTAATTCAGTAGTCAAAATAGCAAAAATGCCCTGAATACATTTTGTAGAATAATACATATTGTGTTGAATTTGTAATAAATTATTGTCATAGTTAGTACACATAATGTGGCTTATATTAGACATTGTGTAAACTCATAATTCTTCTATATTTTCTCGGAGATACAGGATTTGGCTCAGGAACAAAACAATAATAGATAGAGTTTCGAATAACTACAATCTTTGTAGGTTTAATGCAATGTATTTTGGCACACACCGTAACGTTTTTAAACTAAATGTGCGGATAAAATTCCTGTGACTTTGTAGTTATTTTCAATTCTCTGTTATTGTATAGATTCTAATTTTATAAATTTAACTTGCATATTAGATTTAAGAAGTGGCCTTTCAGTGTGACAATTAATTTTAAACTTCGAGCACTATATAATATAGCACTATATTCTTTAAAATTTATTAATTTTGGTAACTACGACACAGGTCGGTAAAGAAGCGTGTACATCTGGGCAATGTTTGTAGAAAAAATTTCCACATTTGTTTCAAAGACGCTACTAATTAATATGGTACATTAAAACTAAGAATGAAACATGGGCAGATATGGAATAGCTTTCGGAACCGCATTGGTCACGTTGTACACACCGTAGTTCACATTGACCCAGTGGGCCTTGGCTTATTATTGGGTTAGTTGGGGATTTATTCATGTTTGAGTAATAATACACTTGTGATTTGTTTCGTACACTTTGTGGATTTGATGACAATGTACTAATTCGCTAACAATATATACTACGTACCTATATTCAAACATTTCAAGATTTCGAAATTTTGAGAAAAGCACTGCTTTTTAAGGACAAGTTTAGCTGATAGAAGCAACTGCAAAGTACTATTTGTAGATCGACGACGCTAATATGGTGAGTGTCCAGTTAGGAGCAGTGGATTGATTAGAAGCCGGGTCCTAGTGGCACAATCTGGGTGACGCGCCAAGTGTTAATAATGACAGAGTACTCGACAATTTATTTAGACGACAATGATATAAACAGCGCTGCGAATCTTTGGACAACCTTCAATTCCGCACATCCGTTTTTTGTGATCGGTTTTACGCCGATTGTTCCGGTGGGTAAATCATGTGTCGTCGGACGTTGCCAGGCCACTCATTGCCATTTCTGGCCTAAACATAGTCTAATGGTATCAAACAAAATCTGATCAACTCATTTGTGCGATAAATTTATATTATGTCAGGACCCCTTTGCGAGTTCATCGGATTGTGTACTGTTGTGGTACGAGTCCTGTTGTGGCGCCAGTCTTTTTATGGCACTGATGCAGTGTTGTGATCCCAGTCCATTTGTCGCACAAGTCTTGTGATGGCATCATTCCTGTTGTGGCACCAGTCCTGCTGTGGCACCTGTTTTTTTCGGTACGAGTCATTTCGTGACACAGAGAGACTGGCAGAGGGGCGCGGTAAACTCTTCAAAGGAAGAGGGGCTCATAAAAAATTAGAGCGACCGGTGGGTTGTTTGCATTCAATTTATTATAACCCCATCAGCTAACTTTTTACGTTTGTCAGCAAAAAGTGGGGATCCTATCAACTCTTATAATGTCTCTGGGCTGTGACACGCCCTAATTGTTGCCACAGATTGTTGCAAATGTTTCGTGGATTGGCGGTGAAAAATTGCGGTTTCCGTGGGCCGAATAATTTAAAAACCAGGCCGCTATAGAGTCGGCGGCACGACGGTGACTGTATATTGTCGAAGTGTGTCACAGGTAACTGTGCAAAGCTTACAAAGCTTACAGGGATTTTGCCAGAAAATTTTATCTTCGGGAGAACGCGGACGTAGTGTGGGAATCCACAAGCTAAATCAATCTGACGAAATTTTAATTTGGGGAGGACACGGGCGCAATCTGGGAATCCACAAGATAGATCAATCTGACGAAATTTTATCTTGGAAAGGACACGGACGCAGTGTGGGAATCCACAAGATAGATCAATCTTACGACCTTTTAGCTTAGGAAGGACACGGAAGCAGTGTGGGAATCCACAAAATAGATCAATCTGACGCAATTTTTGCTTGAAGAGTACACGGCCGCAGTGCAGGGGAGGGGGTAAATCTGGATTGAGGGGGAGCTCGACGCTCAGTGGTGTACCAGCCTGTCGACACCTATGATGATTGATTTAGTATTAACTCCGAAAGAAACAAAGAAAGCCAGCTAATTCTAGGTCAGTCAAATTTTGTTGCTGCCATTGTTTATATAAACATTGGTTACCAGCTAATATGTCTGTAAAGTGCTCTTGTGCAAATATGATTCTATTCAAATACGCGAAAATTAACTGATGGTATTATAATAAAATGAATGTAAACTTCCGGCCCCCTTTACTTTTGTGCGGGTCCCTCTACTTTTGAGGACCATGATGTGCTTCAGTAACTTCCGGTGGCCCAAAAGCACTGCTTCCACAACAGGACTGGTGCCAAATCGGGACTTTTGCCACAACAAGACATTCCCAACCTGCATCTACCTGATGATTGTAACATTATATAAAACTATACAATTTATCGATACTTTTTTCTGAAATGCCCAAAAACTGAGACTGGACATTAATTGGTAACCTTTTATATGAAATTCATTCGTTGATTAGTCTTACATCAAAAAACTTCATGAAACGAATAGCTAAAATCATATCTAGCCATAAAGCAATCGTTGTTATCTTTCTCAATATCCAGATTTGATACTACTCTTAACTCAACTTACACCACTTTTTAAATTTTTGCTTGGATTATAGCGTAATCCACAAAATAAATTACTAACAATATTCTCAAACTAAAGTCAATATGATTTGTACTTATGCGTTACTGCACTCGTTCCAGGCTTGCGGCACCAAATGTAGCCCGCGTGAACCTTGGGTGTATTGCTACTCTTAACTGACGCTTAATATCCTACGCTTACTTATAATTAAGTTTTTCAACACAGCGTAGACCGTTTATTTAAGCAAACGTTAAATAATTATAAAAATAACAATAAAAGGTGGCAGCGCCACTTACCCAACTGGCAGGAATTTTGATGCAACTGAGGCCTCAAGACAACTGCTCACCCTCTTAAATACCCAAATTTCCGGCAATTTCACGGAATCAGAAATATAAATAAAAATCTAATTTTAGCTCAATTTTTGAAATGTTTTGAGTTAGCTCTGAATTCCCCGAATCCACACCTAAATATGAATCCCTTTAACATCCCACTTCACACTCAAAATTCACAAGTCAATGTAAATTCACTCATACACAGGAAACAATAAATGCAAGAATAAATTCAAAAGTTCCCGGAATTCCTGGAATCCACGTCCAAAATGAATCCGATTTAACATCCCACTTCACACTCAAAATTCACAAGGCAATGTAAATTCACTCATGCACAGGGAACAATAAATGCAAGAATAAATTCAAAAGTACAGAGCAATGTTGGACAAATTTTAATCAAAACATAAAATCACAGCCCTGTACAAAAAGCTGTGACAAAACTAACTGGATTTCGCAATCTGCAAAATCAAACTCTAATTTTACATTGCCATGTGTCACACCCAAAATCACACGTTATACACATGTCAATCACATACACAAAAGCGCACTTATGCACAGATTTTACCCATATGATTGTTACAGTAAAAATACACACATTTTACACGACAAATTCCCACCAAAAATTCTCACACAAATTATACAACAGCATACACATTAAAACATTAATTAGCCACTTAAGATAAAATCATTACAACAAATATATATATATATATTTATATTTTAAAAAGTGTTTCGCGGTCGTACAAATACAGACCGAATTCCTGGAGGATCTTGAATAAATACCGAACACCAAAATAAAGAAAATTTGAAAAATACTGAAATAGGGTCTTTATAGGCTCCCCAGGGATTGGAACCCGCGACGTATCACGTGTAAGTCTAAAGCTCTAACCAGTCGACTACCGAAGACGTGATATCTTCGTAAACGGCCATATAGAAAAGCGAAGAACAATATTTTGCATGTTTTCGCCATTTGTATATAAAAAACATAGCAGAAACCTACTGTTCTCGACTTTTGTATAGGCTGTACAGTATAAACTTAGCTTTTGGCTTTTGTCAGAAATGTGCAAGAAATTTATGGTGAACCTAGGTTGAAATCCACTTCCCCCAGTTCCGAATATTGTGCTTTTAGATCCTTTACCGACAACAAGGGAATGGGTACAATTTATTAAAGACATTATTTTAATTATTAGTTGTCGCTTTATAAAAATCAGTTTTGGTGGGGAGCATCATCAACATTGGGGGGCTATATGTCATTTTTCTTTTATGATTAGGAACATTAAATTAGGTTAAAACAACGGAATTACACCTTTTACGCTGTTACAGTATGTACATAGGCAGTATTTTCTGTTCCTTATAACATCTTTCACACACTATCGCTGCAACATTGTCTAATGTTTGCGTAATTGCTAGTTTAGTTATAACAAAACTAAGGCTTTTTTAAAAATACATGAGCCTCTGTTAGGTAGGTCTCCTTACCGTCTGTCGTCGAAATCCATAATAATTCTTACCACAGAAAACAATCTGAGAAGACGTAATTATTCGTTTGGTTGTAAGAAAACTAAGAGTTTTTTTAAATACCTGAGGCTCTGTTAGGTAGGTCTCCTTGCCGTCTGTCTTCGTCATCTATAATAGTTCTACCGCAGAAAACGATCCGAGAAGACGTAATTATTCGTTTGGTTATAAGAACACTAAGGGGTTTTTAAATACCTGAGACTCCGTAAGGTAGGCCTCCTAGCCGTCTGTCTTCGTCATCTAGAATAGTTCTACCACAGAAAACGATCCGAGAAGACGTAATTATTCGTTTGGTTATAAGAAAACTAAGGGTTTTTTAAAACGCCTGAGCCTCTGTTAGGTAGGTCTCCTTGCCGTCTGTCTTCGTCATCCATAATAGTTCTACGACAAAAAACGATACAACCGGTGTAATTACAATGAAAACAGAAATGCCAATATCTTACTGGAATACACACTCTAGAGAGAACATTGCACGAAATAGTCTGTCAAAAGGATGATTCTTCTTTATAGAATTGCCAAGAAAGTTAAACATCTGTTACTAAATTACAAAATAGTACTAAATTTTTTGGTTTATCAAATGGACACTTATGACGGATTGAATATTCTTCACAGAAGAGCTTTCATGTGTTGTAATCATTGTCGCATCAACGGTATACGTGCCACTTCACCATCTTCACAACGTCTGTCAATCACGCAATTTCGCATAGGTGTCTTCTCACAACTGCATTTTTGGTTTGACGTCGAAAAAAGTATTTTTTTGATAAAACTATGTAATAAAACCTTTTTATACTAATCATCATTCTCTGCACGGTGCCTTATTCTGTTGTTATTCCTTCTTAACCACTCAAAAACCATTCACATGGCTTCTGGCTAATTATGGTTCCATTAGGCAAATGATTTTTAAGCCATATTTATGCACAGCGTTATCAAAAAACTCATCTCTTAACCAAGTGCTTTAGGTGTTAGTGATAAGAGCCACGTTTCTGTCGTAATAGAGCACCGATCGCGTAGCAAATTGTTTTCATCCAGGGTACTCTGTTCGGGTGTTAAACGCTGTCTGCATTGGACCTCTTTGTTGAAGGGTCAGCTTGCGCTATTAAACGCTGGTTGCCGATGGCCTCTTAGTTGAAGGGCACTTTGTGCTGTTAAACGCTAGTTACCTGGGATCCCTGAATTAATTGGGCTGCTTGCGGCATTAAACGCTGCTGCCTGGGACCTCTTGGTTGAAGGATCAGCTTACGCTATTAAACGCTGCCTGCCGGGGCCTCTTAGTTGAATGGGCGCCTTGTGCTGTTAAACGCTAGTTCTGAGATCCCTGGGTTAATTGGGCTGCTTGCCCTATTAAACGCGGCTGCCTGGCACCGCAGGGTTGAAGGGTCAGCTTGCACTATTGGGCTCTGGCTGCCGGGGCCCTCTTAGTTGAAGGGGCCCGTGTGCTGTTAAACGCTAGTTCTGGGACCTCTTGGCTGAAGGGTCAGATTGCGCTAGTAAACGCTGGCTGCAGGGGGCCTCTTAGTTGAAGGGGCACCTTGTGCTGTTAAACTTTAGTTAGCTGGGATCCCTGGGTTAAAAGGGCGGCTTGCGCTGTCAAACGCTGCTGCCTGGGACCTCTGGGTGTAAGGGCCCGCTTGCTCTTTTAAAGGTTGGCTGCCTGGCATCCCCGGGCAAAGGGGTGGCTTTCGCTGTTAAACACTGCTACCAGGACCTTTGGGCTGAAGGGTCAGCTTGCGCTGTTAAACGCTGGCTGCCTGGGACCTCTGTGTTGAACGGACAGGTTGCGCTGTTAAACGCTAGTTGCCTGAGATTCCTTGCTTAAAGGGGCGCCTTTCGCTGTTAAACGCTGCTGTCTGGGACGTCTGGGTTGAAGGATCCGCTTGCGCTGTTAGATGCTGGCTGCCTGAGACCTGTGGGTTGAAGGGACAGCTTGTGCTGTTAAACGCTATTTGCCTGGGATCCTGGGGTTAAAAGGGCGGCTTGCGCTGTTAAATACTGCTGCCTGGGACCTCTGGGTTGAAGGGTCCGGTTGCGTTTTTAAACGCTGGCTGCCTGGCATCCCTGGGTAAAGGGGTGGCTTTCGCTGTTAAACACTGCTACCTGGACCTTTGGGCTGAAGAGTCAGCTTGCGCTGGTAAACGCTGGCTGCCTGGGACGTTTTGGTTGAAGGGTGTGCTTGCGCTTTTAAACGGTGGCTGCCTGGCATCCCTGGGTAAAGGGGCGGCTTTCGCTGTTAAACGCTGCTACCTGGAACTCTGGGCTGAAGGGTCAGCTTGCGCTATTAACCGCTGGCTGCCGGGGGCCTCTTAGTTGAAGGGGCACCTTGTGCTGTTAAACGCTAGTTCTGGGATCCCTGGGTTAAAGGGGCGGCTTGCGCTATTAAACGCTGCTGCCTGGGACCTCTTGGTTGAAGGGTCAGATTGCGCTATTAAACGCTGGCTGCCGGGGGCCTCTTAGTTGAAGGGGCACCTTGTGCTGTTAAACGCTAGATAGCTGGAATCCCTGGGTTAAAGGGGCCGCTTGCGCTATTAAAGGCTGCTGCCTGGCACCTCAGGGTTGAAGGGTCAGCTTGCACTATTAAACTCTGGCTGCCGGGGGCCTCTTACTTGAATGGGCCCCGTGTGCTGTTAAACGCTAGTTCTGGGACCTCTTGGCTGAAGGGTCAGATTGCGCTATTAAACGCTGGCTGCCGGGGGCCTCTTAGTTGAAGGGGCACCTTGTGCTGTTAAACGCTAGTTCTGGGATCCCAGGGTTAAAGGGGCGGCTTGCGCTATTAAACGCTGCTGCCTAGGACCTGTGAATCGAAGAGTCAGCTTGCGCTGTTAAACGATGGCTGCCTGGGATTACTTGGTTAAAGGGGCGCCTTTCGCTGTTAAACGCTGCTGCCTGGGACGTGTGGGTTAAAGGATCCGCTTGCGCTGTTAGATGCTGGCTGTCTGAGACCTCTGTGTTGAACGGACAGGTTGCGCTGTTAAACGCTAGTTGCCTGGGATTACTTGGTTAAAGGGGCGCCTTTCGCTGTTAAACGCTGCTGCCTGGGACGTCTGGGTTAAAGGATCCGCTTGCGCTGTTAGATGCTGGCTGTCTGAGATCTCTGGGTTGAAGGGACAGCTTGTGCTGTTAAACGCTATTTGCCTGGGATCCCTGGGTTAAAAGGGCGGCTTGCGTTGTCAAACGCTGCTGCCTGTGACCTCTGGATTGAAGGGCCCGCTTGCTCTTTTAAAGGTTGGCTGCCTGGCATCCCTGGGTAAAGGGGTGGCTTTCGCTGTTAAACACTGCTACCTGGACCTTTCGGCTGAAGAGTCAGCTTGCGCTGTTAAACGCTGGCTGCCTGGGACCTCTTGGTTGAAGGGTCAGCTTGCGCTATTAAACGCTGGCTGCCGGGGGCCTCTTAGTTGAAGGGGCACCTTGGCTGTTAAACGCTAGATTGCTGGAATCCCTGGGTTAAAGGGGCCGCTTGCGCTATTAAAGGCTGCTGCCTGGCACCTCAGGGTTGAAGGGTCAGCTTGCACTATTAAACTCTGGCTGCCTGGGACCTCTGTGTTGAACGGACAGGTTGCGCTGTTAAACGCTAGTTGCCTGGGATTCCTTGGTTAAAGGGGCGCCTTTCGCTGTTAAACGCTGCTGCCTGGGACGTCTGGGTTAAAGGATCCGCTTGCGCTGTTAGATGCTGGCTGCCTGAGACCTCTGGGTTGAAGGGACAGCTTGTGCTGTTAAACGCTATTTGCCTGGGATCCCTGGGTTAAAAGGGCAGCTTGCGCTGTCAAACGCTGCTGCCTGGGACCTCTGGGTTGAAGGGCCCGCTTGCTCTTTTAAAGGTTGGCTGCCTGGCATCCCTGGGCAAAGGGGTGGCTTTCACTGAGCGATA
>JASANE010015308.1:0-52163 GCA_030248225.1 Trileptium ribeirensis
ATTCGGGAAAATGTTGTCCATTATACTGTGGACGGGATTTTTGGTACTCGAAAAAAATGTTGACCATGGCACTGTGGTCAGATTTATTTTTTATTCGAAAAAATGTTAACCATTGGGTGTGGTCAGATTTTCGTAAATGTTGACCATTGTCGTGTGGTCAGGATTTTCGTAAATGTTGACCATTGTCGTGTGGTCAGGATTTTCGTAAATGTTGACCATTGTCGTGTGGTCAAGATTATGAGTTTTCGATAAAAGTTGGCCATTAGGCTGTGGTCAAGATTATCCACCTCGTAACGATCCGTAACGATCTGTTACACTAGTTTGAATTTGATGATTTTGGGCAAAATGACTTGAATGTTGGCAGTTGTTTTTAGACGCGTTACGGACGTTTTTATGCGTTTTTGTCTTTGTTAATTGTAGCTTACTCTAAAGAGCTGCGTCGTGCACTAAACAGTGAATTTATTGCCGAACGTCTTAACGCACAACGAGACGAGCATGCGCTGACACTGCAATTTTGTGACGACCCACCGCCGTTTAGTCCTGTTGCTAACGTCACAAGTACCGGTCAGGCCGAAAATTTTATTTTAACATTTCGAGTTTTGATATTTTATAACGTAAATTATTACATAACAACTGTCATGAAATTAAACCGTACCGCCTTTCATTCTCTTTCGACACCGACCATGTGTTTGAAATATTCACAGTTTTATTATTTTACACAATGTGTTGTTCATAACTCCTACAAGTGTTGTCTGAAAAAGTACAACTTAGTGTACCTGTTTTTTATCCCGTTTTACGTCTTAAATATTTTAAGCTATGCCAATTTTGTGTAATATGGCAGCAACCTTGTAATAGGACATTAAGCCTAAGACCAGCGTTTTCCTATGTGATTGCTGTTCTGCATTGTGCATAACTACATCGTATGAGCGAATATTTCTTTGCAAATTGCTTAGAAGGCCACATAAAATAGTATTGATGTAAAAATATATTGAGACATGTTGGCAGTGCTGCTCGCAGCTCGAACGTCATTTTAACAGTAATATTTTCTTTGTATTTCTTTGATGTTACACATGATGGCGCTATAATACAAAATTACAGTCCTTCCCTGTTAGAATTGACAGAGAGACTTGTTCAATGTTAGTATGAAAACTGTTCGAACTGTGTTCAATAGTATGTTTACGTTAATAATCAAGCGTGTAAATGAAAAAATTAAAAGATCAAAAACTGCTAATTTAATAAAAAGTTTATTGCTGCTCGAAAAAGTTTTGTTGTCATATAATAGTGCTACGTGATCATTCGAAACTCGATAGTCATTAATTTCTGGCAGAATGATGAAGTGATTAGTGAGATAGTAGTTGTTAAGATCCAGGAGAATAATCAATTGCAGTGGTTAAGGGAAGTTACAAAATTATTTGAATACCGTGATTTTGATGCTGTAAGTATTAATTTTGAATAGATTATACTTCAAGGAGGTTTGCAGGTTAATATTGTAATATACGTAGTCAAGTCAGGATATTAAGTAACAAATTTTATATGAATGATCACAAGTATAACATAATATATGTGCGATTAGATGTTAGATGCTGCTATGCTGAACTGGAAATTAACTGACAGTGATAAAACGAAATACAGTATAATGAAGCATGTGAAAGAATTATGCGCAACTATTTTTAACCAAGTATATTTTACTCTTAAATTTAATACCAAGATTGTTGTTTACTCTGAACCATTTTCTATAAGAAAACAGCTTCTAATGATCTTTCAAAATGCTTTAGTTTAAATACTCGTACTACAACATAGTCCCGCTTGATTAGAACAGAAAAACGAACTATATTCAGTTACGCGCGGATGTGTTTTAATTCTATTTTACACAAAACTAACAAAATTTCAGCGTCATGTCACGCAAAAAATATTAGCCAAAAATTGTTTCGCAATAATCGTTGATTCATAATTTATATACCTTCTCGCAGCTCCAACATTCTTGTTGCCTCGGTGCTTTATTATTTTTGCTGGCCTCTACAAAACCAAAATTTAACCTGGGGACACAGCTTTAACCTAGGGATTTGGAAATACCTTGTGGAATTTCCCGCAGCTTACCTGGGAGAAACCGTACCGCCTGGTTGGCTATTTATAATTACAGTATTTTGTGTTTGTCAAGCATTTGCAACATTTTTATCGTTTTTGTGCATATTTATCATTTTACCAACTGCATATGCGTATTTATGTAGGCCGCATTTCATTTTACTTAAGATTTTCTCACAACTAGTCGAAATTATTGAATTATTACCGTTTTTGTTAGGACGATAAATTTTGATGTCACCTTAACATGTCTGGGAGCGGGGACGGCTTCTCCACTCGTTCAAAATTTAGCCGGGGCATAAACTAAAGGCGTGTTCACACGCTCAAACTTTTTGCTCAAATTTTGAGCTCGAAATTTGATCAAAATTTGAAAGTGATTTTTAAATGAAAATTGCGATATTTCAAAATTTGAGATCAAAATCTGAAGCTCATACTTTTTCAGGTAATACATCTCGTCCATAATTGGCTACAGGAACATTCATGAAATGTTTGAGCTGTGTTCACACGTTCAAACTTGCAAAAAATGCAAAAAAGTTGCTTTCAAATTTTGATCAAATTTTGAGCAAAAAGTTTGAGCGTGTGAACACGCCTTTACGGGTTGGGCGCCGGACTTTGCCAGGAGGGAAGGTCGAAATCTGAATATTTTCAAAATTAAATATTTTTAGTGATAAAACTAGAATTGTCGTTAAACAACACCAGAAACGATGCAAAACGTCTATATTGAGGTTAAGACCGACTTCAGCCAATTTTTTGCTGAAATAAAATTTTTAATTTCAAAAGCGATTCTTGTAAAAAAATGTCAGATTTATATGCCAACTGTGGTGGTTGGGGAAGCCAAAATTTTTGCAAGGCGATCCTACTACTGCACCCGTTTTTGTCAAGGGGACAAAATGCCATGGCTCCCAACCTCATTCACTTTGGAGAAACCGGGGGAGGTGCTAGTGGAGCCAAAATTTACATCGGGGAGCTCGGAAATCCTGTCCGTTCTGTGAAGAGGCCAGTTTTGTAACACCTATTCGTATATTAGTAACCGAATGTTTTTATTTATTGGCTCTAGGTGTTGCTCGAACTTGTTTCGGGTTTGGAAACCCAGCTTCAGCAACAGTAGTGGTTCCGAAATTGGCATCCCGACGAGTTTGGCGTGAAGGGCGGCAGAAGATGTCATTTTGCTATTTGCTACTAGACCCGAGACAGTTGTTTGCTCGCGCTGCAAACAAAGATTTTGTGTCGTGGAAGAATTTGCCGGGTGTGTCAGTTTGTCTGTGTAATAATAATATTCGCATAGTCGGTATCGTGACTTCTCCACCGTTCCTCACGGACCGTAAAGGCATCATTCGGGAAGCACCCCAATTCAAAATTCATAAGTGAGTCGAATTGGGGGGCCGGGTGAGACGAAAAGCGGGGTGTCATTTCCATGAGATGCTACGGGTTTAGTTCAAAATATTTATTTGTTATATCGATATTCTTTGCAGACATTTTTAAAGGAGGCTTTTGTAACTGGTACGACGCATTTTAGTACTATTTTAGCCACCAAATTTTGATCGGTTGTCTTATTTCCACCGCAAGTAGGATTACAGTATTATTTCGTACTATATACGTGAAGCAAATCATCTTTCCGTACTGCTGAGCTTGTCACCGGGGTACAATTTTACTTCGAAGTTATTATGATTACTGTTGAACACAAAATATCGAAATTCATCCTCGCATGACTGACGTGACCATATCATTCATAAGCTTAGTGATTGCAGTAGCTAATATCTGGCAAGCGAGCGGAAACGGGGTCGTTAAGAAATATTCCAAGCTTGAAATAGTTTTACTGGTTTTGTGTGCTGCTTAAATGTGTTGTGTGAAAATGATCCGGCCCTAAAGACCAGCCGTAGCCCTAAAATGACATGATACAGGAAAACAGGTACTTCAGGAAAACGAAAAAGGCTTGATGTGAGAATAGGTTGGCCGAGTCTAAAACATTCTATATGCGTCTGGAAGGATACGGCACAACCACAGTTGCTCTTCGACGGCAGTACCATCTTATTCAGGGGGCTTGAAGACCTATATAAGAATATTTTGACTCTCAACCCGCAATATGCCACAACAGCAAAAAAGGTCTCAGAGAATAGATCGGCAGACCCTAAAACACCCCACAACCCCAATAGCAACATCTACAACAACCCTTGCATATCACCGTGGGGGGTGGGTGTGTACACTCCAAGCCTATATTCTATGTTCTAAGCCCGTTAATTCTAAATCCACCCATGCTTGTGAGATTTTCCACATGTCCGTCCCCCACCTCGACCGAAACCCTATTGGTCAACGAAATCCAAAAATTTTAATATTTCAAAATTTATGTTTTGTGTGGAAAAGTTATTTTGAACTATTATCACCACAATCTCTAATGTTAAAACGTCGTTTTAAATCGATAAAATAGTGGAAATATTGAAATATTTAGCATTTGTAAGCAAAATTTGAGCCGCTTCCCCTATTTTGAAAATTCCCCAGAGAATGAACATGGCTTTTTCCTCGAAGCTTTTCCCACTTTTCAGAAGACTGTGGACATGCAACCAACCATAGGTTTCCGACGGCAATACCGCTGAATATAGCATGCTGGAAAACCTATATAAGGATGGCGTGACACTCGTACCCTACCATAACATCTCAAAGCAAAAAATGGTGCTGTGTGAAAATTGGTCGACATACCTTGTTTAGACCCATCCGCACAAAAAATTGTTGTACGGAAAAGTTGTATCTGTTAATGAGCTAATTTCGAACACAGATTTCCGTTTTTAGTTGCGAAGCCTCTATCTCGAGAAATGGGTGGCGAGTGACAGATACTCGGATGTTCAAATTTCAAAAAAAATAACCCTTGACCCATTGAGCCAATTTGGACCCGAAAAACGTTGTCCACGAGTCTATAGTTTAATGAAAGATATAAATAGACTGAGTTTATGATCAATTAAATAATTTGTGAGTACCCATTCACCCGGTGATGTCATGATTTCCACAGACGGACAAAAAGAAATTCTTGCCGCTACCAAACCTATAGGAGGAACTGCGCTCGCTTCGTTCGTTCTGTTTCGATTTGTATTCATAATATCTTATTTAGTTGATACATTCCACTTAGCTACAATGGCAATTAACCTTACAATACCCGGTGAGTGCATGACGCACATGCAAACATACGCCGCGCCATAAACATAAACACAACTTATCGCAATGTGTGTTTATGTCGATAGGTAGAATTAGGCATGAAAATCACGGTAACATAATACAAATCTAGTATACAGATGGGTCGGAGGGTACTTTTTCAAAAATTGTACTGCTCAAAAATTTGGTCATTTATAAACGTGAGTGTTCATTTTAAGCCTGACTGGTTTATCTTAAAACTAGCTATGCCCGCTTAGATGTGCGCTTATATGTAACCAAACTAGCATTATATTACATAGGTATATGTGGGTATATCACGTACGTATATGTGGTTGTATTACTTAAGCTATATATGCATACATAACATAAGCGTCTGGTGTACTGCTTTATATATACATTTATGAATAATAGCTTGTGAACATTGTGAATCATACAGTCATAAGTATTGCAAATAAAACTCGGTTTCGAACGATGGTTTTGGTGGGGTTAAATGTTTCTGTTCATTTATATGGTCATTTTGAAAATGTGGTGTTCATTTATAAGAAATTATGTTCAAAAGAACATAATTTTTGAACAAAAAACCCTGGCATGAGTGCCTTTATGGCAAATACAAACGGTTTTAACAGCATTTGGTGTTATCATGGTACTGCAGTACAAATCAAGTGTACCAATATAGCAAAAAGTGCCAAATCAAGCGGTGCCTTTATGGCAGACACAGATAGTTATATCACGATAAACAATAGCAACAATAATATGGTAATCACACGATCATGATACGATACTCATATCGACCCGTGGTGATCATACAAACGTCTGCGGTGCAGACCGAAGTACTGGAAAATACATAAGTATATATATAGCGGGGTGTCAGGCGTGATGATTCATGGTTTACAATACGTAATGATTATATATCGACCTACGGTCGGCGGTACATGTAATGACCATTACTAAGGTGACAACATGGTCTCGTGCGACCAGTGCCTTCATACGGAAAGGTGAACATGGGGCCTAAACTTGTACAGGAAAAATCATAGATTTCGCATCTTTTGTAGACCCATATTGGTGTGGGGGGATAGCTTGAACTTCCTCCAAAGCTATCGTCTTCGAGGATTTAGCTCCAATAACGGTTTGATGACCAAAATTTGTAAATGTTGTCCATTAGGCTGTGACCAGGATTAACCTATCTCGTAACGATCCAACATGGATCTGTTACATTAACTAAGCAGACGATATTTACGCTTACAATGATTCAAGACAAAATATATTGTTTTATATCATTACGAAAACCTTGTTAGTAGCAAGATCGCAGGGTGATCCGAAGCAGCGCACATCTCAGTTACGTGTAGTTACATCCGATGTGATTCCGTTTGCCTAGGATTATGGCGGATGGTATTTTCATCGTACTGTCGTGTAGCGAAAACTCGCAAGCATTCAGCGTCAGTCTACGGTTTAAACTAACGCTGAAACTATGAACTGCCATATCACTGCAGGAAACAGTCGTTCAGAATCTTGAAACAAAAGCCATCACGTCCGTTGAGAAGCATTAGATCAGTGCAACCAAGAGTGCATTAGGGAAGAGTATGACACTTCCCTGCACTCACATATAAACCCGTGTTCTATGTCACGGGGGTTGAGGCCTGACCCCGAGTTTCTCGAGGGGTCGATGATGCCATGACCCCCGCCCCCAGTTTCTGGGGGGTCGGTGGGACCCCTCCGAGTTTCCGGGGGGGGGGGGTCGGTCGAACCCCCACCCCCAATTTTGGGGGGGGTCGGTGGCTCTCCCCCCAGTTTTCGGGGGGATTATTGTGTGAAGCGATATTTCTATAGTTTAAGCCGTTTCTGTTATTTCATAGTTACGCACTTCTCGTATATATTTTCAGCTTTGTTTTTCAGTATTTCTAGCCCTTTGTTTTAGCTTTGCTTTTTATAGTTTCTTTAATATTGGACCAAGTGTTTGTGCCGCCACCACCAAATGAGAAGGCCGCTGTAAAAATTAAAGGGTGCCCCCCGGCGATCTTGGCACGCGTTCTGACATGTGATCTGATAAGTATAAAAAACTATAAAAAGCAAAGCTAAAAAAAAAAGAGCTAGAAATATTAAAACAAAGCTGAAAATATATACGCCGAAGTCGTAATTATGAAATAGGACAGAAACGGCTTTAATTATAGAAATATCGCTTCACATAATACCCCCCCCCCCAAAACTGGGGGGGGTCCGACCCACCCCCCCCCCCCCCCAAAATGGGTGGGGGTTCGACCGACCCCCCCCCCCCCCCCACAAACAGGGGGGGGTCCGCCCCACCCCCCCCCCCCAGAAATGTGGGGGGGTCATGGGCGTCTCAGCGCCTCCCCAGAAACTGGGGGGGGGTCAGGCCGAAAACGCCCGTGACATAGAACACGGGTTTATATGTGAGTGCAGGGAAGTGTCATACTCTTCCCTAATGCACTCTTGGTGCAACTAATCTGCATTCTCCACAATTGAAAACCACTATGCTTTCTATTTGTTCTACCAGAATGGGCCCAAGTATACGGGGTCTTTTAAATTTTACCGACGACAACCTGGCCTGTCTACAGTGGGGGGACCCCCACTTTCCAAATCCCCCATGTTCGTGAGATTTTCTCCCATGTCCGTCTCCCCACTCGGCCGAAACCCCCCATGTTCAACTAATTCCAAAAATTTTTTTTATGTCTGAAAATTTATGTTCATTGTTTGCAAATTGTTTTTTTAAACATTAATTACCACTATTTATAATGCTAAAATATTGTTTTTTAGCTTGAAAGTACGTTCACAGTAGTAAAAATGCATGAAAATATGGAAATATTTTGTATTTTTAAGCAAAATTTATCCCCCCACTTTGAAATTTCCCCCGAGAATGAACATGGGGGCCCCCGAAGTTCCCCCCCCCCCCACTTTTCGGAGGGCTGTGGACAGGCTAGATAACCTTCAGTGATTTTCAGAAGCAAGAAAAATCTTAATTTAACGGCGATTTTTTGGTAGAAGTTTCTGCCACATGTTATGAACCAGGTTACGATCATTTGGTTTGTATTGGGCAAATCGTAAACCTGTGAAATATTTCTAGCCTAACACTCACAAATGCCTAATGTGGTTGACTTTACAAAATGCCAAAGCTTTACTATTTTTTCTGTGGTACGAAAGCTGAATATTTCCGCCGTGTCTGAGAGTGGTAAAGGCAGTCGCTACAAATTAGAAGCAATAAGGGGACGCTTTTAGCGGCTGAAGTATTATTGAATATCCCTTTTTCACGCCCGACAAGAAACTCACTTTGGCGAATGTATAGAAATTAAACTTTTTTGGAAGATTTTCCAATCTGTAGCACATCTGAATGGTCGCTTTCTGACAAAAAATTAACAAAGTGGTATCACTCGACGAGAATCGTCATTAGTTTTGATGCGGCTCCTCTGAGAAGTGTTATAGCTCAAAATCTTGGCAACACCACGTTGCCAGATCGACAACAAGTATTAAATTAGCACCAAGAAAGCAGAAGCATTTCCAATATTAGATTAGAAATGGTAATTGCAAAACTTAAAATTTAAAAAGGTAAAATTAGACGCAATACCTGGTCTAATAAACAAATATGTCGGAAATTCATCCGCATTTCATCTAGGTATATCAAAACTTTTTGCCGCGTCCGAACCCAGTTATATTAAATTCCGGTCCCAAAACGTTTTATGGTTTATTTTATTGTAATAAAAGAAGATATATCACTATTACTTAACCGCTAGGTTTTTTGAAAGCAGACATTGAATCTAGGTTGGGTATAATTACCGTTTCACAGTGTGTAATTATAAATTTTAGGTCAACTCAGGGCAGTAAAAATATGAAAAGTTACCAGGAAGTAACCGGAATTCTGTTACCAAATTCCTGTTACATGGTTCCTGTTCCCGCTAATTTGTGCGGAATCGGAGGTCCAGTTTCTTGTCTTTTGGATATATGCAATACGAAATTTGTATGAAAAGTTTTCAATTTATTAAGTCAAAGTTATCTAAAAAAACAAACCATAAGTGCAGCATTATTCTTGGTGCAATTTGCATAACATGAAAACAAAATATTTTCTGTCTGTGCTCACCCTGGTACCTTTGGTTAGCTCTTTGATTTTCCAACAGCATTTCCTCTACCACTACTAAACAGTTTATAACGCACAGAGAGATAACGCTAATTAACCAAAGCATATTTTATAATATTGAAGTGTAATGTGTAATATTATTTTATTGCTGTCGAATGTATCTGTGGACAGCTGTACGGATATCGCCAAGTGTTGATTGTGGTCCAACCTCATACCGCTTCATCAGATCACGTACAAAGTCTATTACTAAAGACAGATATTTATTAGACGTCAAGGGCAAGAGAACGATTAGTCGCAATGTCTTCGCCTGCTGCTTCAAGCTGTCGGAAATTTTTCACCAATCTATTGTAGGAATCGACCAGGGAGCTTACAGCTGTGATCGCTGGCACTAAGTTTTTGAGCTGAATATATAAGATAGACACGAATTACGCATATGATGGTTTAAATCGGGCGCGCAGTAGGTCCACAGCAGCTTGATAGTTTGTGTCGGTATTCGCTAGTCCAGTGATACAATGCATAGCTGCTCCCAACAGCTGTGCATGAAGATAAGCAAATTTCTCAACCCCACAATATTCTGGGCATGGACGTTTGCGTTAAATATTTCCCAGAAATTTTGCCATTCAAGGCAGTCACCATCAAAGGTAAGTAGCGTCAGCTTTGGGAGATTGGATATCACTACAGTATTTCCAAATGGATGTGCGGCGACAGCAGCAGTTTTGAACTTCCAGCTGTTCGTCCGGTAGTGTGGCAATCTGCTTTCGCCGCTGTGGGTCGCGATCTAAACGTGTCGTTCTCGTTTTAACAATTATTTCGTCTATATGATCTACAAGCTGTTGGCATGCGTTTGCGGGAGCTATTGTTACGGTTTCGGCGGCGTAGGTCTCCTCAGCGTGAGCTATATTACGTAGAAGGCGAGTTTTCGTAGGCAAGATGGGCTGTCGGATTGTCCCGCAACAAGATCCTTCTGGTTACTATAAACTATGAAAGGAGCTTAAATTACACTGTAAAATTATGAAAGCAATGCCTCACCGCTTGATTCGATTTCTTTTTCGTCGACTGGCAGCCCTGTATAGGTAAATAAACGTGACCATTGACTAAAATGACACATTTTGATGGTACAATGTTGAGACGAATGTAGCTGGACGAAACGAGGATAAAGTTCAGGATATCAACAAAGTGTACGAGACGGTACAGCGTTTGGCCAAAGTCAACAGAGTAGTCTATTATTAACTGGCGAGGCAGACAAGGATATTAAAAGGGATAATAGACGACAGCAACGATCTTGACCAACAAGCGGCGTCAAAACGCAAGTTACTGGTAGAAGCACGCATACTAAGGAAGACGAGACCGAATTCGGCGATAATCTCGATGATGTTGAATGCAAATTGTTATTATAAGTATATACTTTATTGTTATATCCTGACGTCAGGTTATCGTCACTAGCCCCGACCGAAGCAAATATTTTTTGTTTATTATTAGCGTTAATTTATTATATATATACGTCGTTAATCTGTGCTGAAAAAGAAACAAAATGCAACGCGTGGGCAACCGGTGTAGCAGCCATCTTTCTTCCTTCGTGGTACCCGGATTGCATACACCGTTCCCTGGAATAATAAGGAAGCGCAGCGGGGACCGACAATAACAAAATACATCAAAAGGGAGCAACTAATATAATACTACTATACAGTTCTCAGCGTTAGTAAATTTTCTGTCCCACCTCGTAGAGAATAACAGACGGCTTATTATAATCATATACAAAAGGTCATAAACGAAGTTTTATGACAGCGACCCGTGGTTCGCGGTCAGAGGCAAAATGAGGAGGATGTTTTATCCCATTTTAGTACCACTCACAGAAACAAGGTTATTTTATCTTAATTTTCAAATTTTTTTCTCTGGTTGGTTTTATTTCATAGTAAAATGGTAAATGTTGATACCTTTTTTCGATTACGGCTCCGGTTCTGGACTTATGGGGTTTAAGGAATGATACCCTCGTGGTTCTAGGACCCAAAATTCGAAAATTTGTTCTAACGTCATGGGCTGCTGAAAAATCTCACTTGGTGGTTTTCGGGCGTGCGGAACTCATTGCCGATATTGGTTTTGTGTGTACGGGCGTATGACGTTCCCATGGTTCCTCGATCCAAAATTCTTAATTTTATTGTGACGTCCTGGGAGGCTGGTAGCTTGCACTTGGGAATTTCGTGCATGGGAAATTTATTATATACGGGTTTTAGTTTTGTTCTACGACCCATGGTATCGTGTGAATGTGAGTATGACACCCTGGTGGTTCCTAGATTCAAAATTCGAGATTTCATTATGACGCTCTGGAAGGCTGAAAAGTTGCACTTGGGTGTTTTCGTGCATGGGAAACTCATTGCTGGTGTTCTAAGAATTAAGTAGTATGATTGAACTTGTGCGGTATTGTGTGATATACACAAATAGCATATCGACCTATGTTATCGAAAGCTGATTGGTTATAGATGTAAAAGGCGTAGGTGTACCTATGCTTCACTACGCTCTGCAATCTCGATAGAGTTACTATTGTAATTTTTATTAAGAGATGGAAAACCTTTATTGTAAATTTTGCCATGCAGATATCCCAAAAACTTGATCTCGAAACTTCCATTCCAGCAAATATTACCCGGAAAGGGAATTCCGGTTACTTCCTGCTAAGCCCATGATATACATTTTTTGTGATGCTGCCAGAAAGCAGATACGGTAAAGCTAATTCTAATAATGCAAACAGTAATTGGCGGTGTTCATAACAAACGGAATAGAATTGGAGGTTACATTGGAAATTTACGACAACATCACACTGGGTCCAGCTTGGGTAGGATTAGAAAAGTGTGAAACTGGACGGGGTCGTGGACTTAAAAAACTAGGTAGCCAATAACCGGTGGTGGACACAAATACCCGCGAATTAGTATGGTTTCAGACACTATACAACTTCAGTCGTTCGTGACATCCATATTTTATATTGGCAAAGCGAAGCGCGGTCGGCCTTATCAGCACTTATACGAGGCGTTACACGCGATGGACAATTTCACTGCTAATAATTCGCTCGACAGCATAGTAAGTTTGCTTTCATACTACGTTTGACATTGTTTTGCTTCAAGTCAGACCTAAGACTATGTAATTTTAGAGGTTAGTACTGTAGTTATTCATGAGTATGCACCTGAATTATTGGATTAGAGCTATATAGAGTGTAATACCGCCGATTTATAGGCCTGAAATGTTCAGGGATCGATAGGTTTATGCAGGTGGTTTTTTTTGATACCGAATAGTAGTCATGTTGCAGTCACATTATATACTGCATGTACACTGAGTGTATTGCATTATCGCTGCATTAATGCTACCACATTTCGATTTTTTACTGCTGACTTCTTTGATTTTTTACTGTCTGTCTTTGCAGTTATTTTGTCGCTAATATGTGACATGGAACAATATTCTTTATCAACGTTCCGAGGAAACTAATAGGTCAGATTTTGGGCATGACTCTTTCTTATTTGATTGAATGTTTTAAGTAATTTTCAACTTAGTAATAATCGACTTGTTGAACGTGTGGTTAATTACCAAACTTGAATGTGTTTACATTTTGATAATGACATGTTATACAAGACTGGTCATTCGTTGTTTTCGAACTCCCAACAACCATAATAAGGTCGACAAATAATTGTAGCTTGTGCTTAACATCTATTATAGGCAAACATCGATAAACAAACTTTATAAAAAAGATGACCCATAGACATGTTTGATAATTATTTTCTTTGATTTATTTAACATTCACCAGACTGTGTGTATTTTTAGTAAAAATATTTTTGATTTTATCGTGTATCATATCTATTTTAGGAAAGCTTTAAACTACGTACAATCATCGAAATATGGCGTCAGGGTTTGGGGGTTATTTCACATCCGGTTTTTCATAATATTATTCCAGTAGACGCGTATACACGCGAGGCAGCTATGATTGACGCTATTGGTAAGTTTTATAGGACACTCTACTGGCTTGCCCACAACCCTCCGAAAAGTGGGGCGACTTCGGGGGCTCACATGTTCATTCTCGGGAGAAAATTAAAAATGGGGATAAATTGCGCTTAAAATGCTAAACATTTCCATATTTTCATGCATTTTTACTACCGTGAATGTATTTTTAAGCTAAAAACGATATTTTAGCATTATAAATAGTGGTAATTAATGATTAAAAAACAATTTGCAAGGACATTGGGAGCTTGAAAGTGGGGGTCAACCCACCCCACCCCACTGTGGACAGGCCAGCTCTAGCAGTCGGCCATTTGCTACACTCAACGTCTAACTAAGACACCATAGAAGCGTACTACTATAATAAGGGGTATTGCGTTAATATTGCGTCTTCGTTTATACGGAAGTTATCTCCACATTAACATTATTATTGTAAGATTGTGATTATTCGATACATTTCTGAATAACGATGCCCTGGTACAGTGCTATGTTTGGTTGCACTGTCGCTAGTTAGCATTAATGTCCGTGTTGATAAAGACACATAGATGCCCACGCTCCTATATTTCCTACAATTCGTTTTGCTCCTATATCCTAAACACCTGTATTTCCTATAATGGAAACGGAGCGAGCGGAGTTTCCACTGAGGCCGTTAGGGCGAAAAATCGTGAAGTTGTCTGTTTCTGTCATTAATAACTTATCTTCGGATGGATGGATATCGGTATTTTTTATTCGATATCAAAATTGACGTGGATGTGCCTTTAGTTGATTACAATCTTCGGGGCCAAAATGGCAAAAACAGGTTTTTAAGGGTTCTTTGCCAAATCTGGCCATGCGTATACTAGTGTTTTGTAGCCCAGATGTCGCGACAGAGGCGCCGCACCGAAAAAATGCGCAACAATCAGCTCATCGATATCTATAACTTTGCTGACCACGACTTTTTGGACGCACCAGCCCCTGGGCCGCTCAGGGGCCGAATATGGTTCGTCGACCGTTTGCCAGAAAAGGCAATTTTTAATTTTTGGCATGTTATTGCGTGTTTTTACCTTGCAAGTGAGTTCATGATGTTTCGAAGGTTTTACAGTCGACGAATCGATTTTCGAAATGTAGTTTATTTTCATTTGTTTGGTTATGGACTGCGTACAAGGTATCGAAAATGGTGTATATTATCAAAAATGGTATATATATGTATATGGGTTTTTCTGAAGCTAAATACAATGATTTGGTTATCCTGAGTCCAGCGTGCATATTTCAAGCCCTATAATGTGTGTTTCAATGGGTTTAGGGTTAATGAACCCGATTTCCAGATAATACTATCTTCATTAATTTGGTACATGGCATAAAAATTGTTTATATAGAGGTTTTTCGCTATACTATTTTTATTTACAGTCCAGCGTGCATAATTCCTGTCTTTCCAATTGGTTTAGGCTCAGTGAGTCCCATTTCGAGAATATAGGCTGTCTTAAGTTGTTTGGTTACGTATTGCGTGCAGGTCATCAAGATTTGTCTATAAAGGTTTCCGGAGGCTATATACGAAGGTTTGATTATCTAGGGATGAGCAAAAATACTTGATGCTTTTCCAGATATTCTCGGTGGGTTTAGGTTCGGTGAGGTTATGGAATTTTCAATGGATTCAGAGTTCAAAATATTAGCATGGCATGTTCATCAAACACAGCCTGTTACAGATGATTAAACAAAAAATAACTTATCGCTCCGTTTTACTCTCGCTTGCGAGTTACTAGTTTGAGGAAGCCATACTAACATACAGCAACCACAGTATGTCTAGCAGCTCAAGGCGACGTTAAAAAATGTGAAATTATGTAGCCTCATTTTACGAGACAGATTTGTGATCTCTCTGGCACAATGCTTCATCAAAAATATTTATACTCCTATCCCACCATCCGTTGTAAAAACATCGCCAATTGATATAGAAATTTCACAAAGTTTTTTTTCCAAAAATTTCTTTCGAAAGTAAGGCATTGTTTTAAATTAAGTAAAAATCGGTTGAAAGATGCTTTTAACCTCAATAGAAACGCTTTTATCCCTCCGTTGCTGGGACCATTTATCAACAATTTTAGTGTTTTTCGTTGGAACCAGTGCATTTTGGAAAATTTTTATATTTCTAAACCCCCGGTTTAACTAGAGCCTCCAGTTTATGTCTCCTGGCAAATCTGACGCCAAGTCCCCTTTTCCGGTTCATACCTCTGGCAAAATTTTTAGCTAATGGAGAATCCAGTAACCGGTAGCTAATCAGTATATCTATAATAAATTCACTGTATATCGGTTGTATCAAAAAGAACAGCATAATAAATAGGTATAAAATATTACAAACACACAGATATAATAGTGTAAAGTCATGAATATAGTGACAGAACTGCTTGTTGGGCTCGTCGCGAAAAAAAGCGCCGTTAATGCTGACAGCTGTGTCACTATATTGCTTAAAATGCATTGATAATAATTATTGGTCTTTAACTTATAAATTTTGTTGAATTATGGGTTTGTGGTTGTATTATGTGTAAAGTGGATAAAATGTTATAACAAAACATCTAACATCATAAAACAGCAGATCTAAAGCACACATATTATACATGAAAACATATGTGCTTTCAAACTGTCTCATCTTCAATTACACAATCTCGAACTCTCTGACTTTCCGAACAGGTAACACGAATCAAGTATTTTTAATAATCCGTGATTTCTTGTTAAATTCAACAAAAGATCCAGTATCGGACCAGAATTCCACGCTGTGAAACGCTCCTCAGACGCCTGCATTGACTACTATTTGTTTACGCGCGAAAAAATTCGTGTAAGTACGGTATTATGTAAAAAATAGCCTTCGCTTCGGGAAATGCGGGAAGTCAAGCTTCAAATCAGGAAATTGGACATAACTGCCGAGTAATGTCGGTATATATATTAGGTATAATTTTAATTTTTCAAAATTTCCTAGAATAATTTGTAATCAATTTTCTAATTTAAAACACTTTGTGACAAATGTGTGGTACTAACTGCTAACGTTTTGTACGAAATAAATAGCTTTTGCTCCTTGGATACGAGTGAACACCTGTAAATTTAACTATAAAGCCCTAACAATTATTGCATTTAGAAACGTGTTCAATCATGTGTTGTTATTTTAGTTGATAGTTTTGACTACTTAAATTAGAATACAGTTGTGAGCTTCGAAAATATGCCTTAGTCAAATCATAAATTGGTAACTTCACATCCAGATGTCACTGTTTTTTTTTTCAAAAAATGACTTCATCACACTCTAGCAGTGCACTAGCTGGTAGCACGAAACTCCAGGCGATAAGCGCATGGCTCGTTGCGCAGTATATCAAACAGAATTACATGATTGTTAAATGCAATAAAGTCCAACTGGAAAGCTAAGCAGACAACGGCAGACTAATTTTATGGTGATTATTTATCAGGTGTTGCATTTATGTAACTAACTGAACGTAGTACGTTACTCACACTATTAGTCGTATTACTTTTCGTTAATACGGGAAACACTATCTTGAAAATGTGGGAAGATGGCCTAAAATATGCGAGACGTTAGCCGACTAAATGGCGCAGACACCCTGTAACCGCATCTATTGGTCTAGGTATCACTTTTATGGTGTCTATATTTTAGTAAGAAAACTGCCGACCCTCTTAAGACTGTACGTATGACATCGTTCACTAGTGGTTGCACTCAACGACAGTAATGTGATATTTCATTAAAATTGAGGAAGTACTAATTTTTGTGCCACCATATTGAAATAAGTCAATTTAAGGCTTAGCAAATCTCACGAATCAACGTCCTGGTCAGTATTACGGACTTGCGGTCAACTGGGCTGGCAGCCGACAACGTGCTTTTGGAACATATCTTTTGCTACAAGCCCTGGACGTCCTTAAAGCTGACGGTATTCGGGTTGGGCTTCGACCAGCTGATATTCGAGAAGCGGAAATAACGTCACCAACAACTCGTACGACGCCTAAAAAGGCGACGACCCCTAAAAGAGCAATAAAACCAGCACGGAATAAGATTAATCAAAGTTAATGTCTTTGCCGGCACTCGAAGCACTAAGATATGTTTGTTGTATATAGACGAACTAGTGACGTCGTAAATTTATAACGCAGGAGTTTACTGTCCTTTAATGGTACAAGTTAAACACCTTGTTAAATTTGTTTGTACATTGTCTGATACCGCTGATTCCACGTCGGGTTACATGCGTAATATTTTGTGAGATGTTATTGAATTAATCGTGCGCTAACCCCTGCAGAAGATGTTTAATATCCCAGCACAACAATTACCCATTAAATACCACAATCCCGCAAGCGTGGTTGTGTGAATTTCTCAACAACATGTCAATTGCGTATTGATAACGGTCGTGAGGCTGTGGGTGTACTTAGGGAGCCGATATCTTTTGTCATTTGCTTGCAACAACACAATCTTGCGTTGTTGTTATTGAACCTTGGGGGCCAAAATCGGTTGCTTTGTGAGTTTCGTTCAGATAATGGCAGTGAGGCTGTGGTTGAAGCTGAAAAACTCGATAGGAGATATCGAGAATGATGCCATGAACACATTTTTATGACAATGACACTGGATATATTTTCTTATTAAAATTACTATTCTATAAAAGCGACAACACCAAAGGTCGAATTCAGAAATAAACGTTATCCAAAACTCAACTAAAGACAGAATTCTATGAGTCACAAAATAAAAAGTCTGGAAAATGTGGAATTTCGACGGGTTTTTGATCAGAACTTACTGAAATTAACAATTTTACAAAAATTAAAACTTGTGAGTCTACAGGTATATGTATGTATCTAAATACGTTTTGACTGCAGTAAGAAATAAAAGATTCGATGATAGTCGTCGCTGTTAAAATTTGTTGTCGCATGTAAAATTTTTAAAAAACGTTCCAGTAACCTGGGAGTGAATTAGGTTTCAAGACCAAGGTGGAGCCTACTTAAGTGGCCCAATGACTTTAGCGTCTTTTATGATTAAGAACATTGGTGGGATGTAAATTTGATGATACAAGGGTGGGTTAGAAGGCGGTGATCCAAGAACCTGGGGGTCTTGATTTGGTAATCCAAGAACATTGGTGGGCGGTAATATTGATGACCTACTAAGTTATTTATGGTCCGGGAAGGAGAGGGTTAGGGTCAAAGCTACCGCGACGTGCTCCCGATGAAAATGACGAGAAGGTGAAGAGTCGCATACTTCAGGAAAATCTACTTTAATCGGACATAGATTTGTTTATGCTGAAAACAATATGGGCAATCTATACTGTTTTGAACATAGAAGAATTTTATGTCTCCAACCAGTGGTAATCGGAATCGATCAAGTCTTATTTTTCTTCTTGTGCTAAGGCAAATGTATAATCCGAAATTGACCGGCAACCTCTACCTTTTCCCAATTTTTTTATGGAAACATATTTGAATTCTGAGTGAGTGAGTGAAACGAGCGAAGCGAAGAATTCTTACTAGCCAACAGTGTGAAACTTGGCAGCGTCTGTTTGTAGGTTTTTTCGGATGACATGCATAACTCAACTTCTGATAGGAAGCTCTGGTCGTGCGATACTTCATTCGAAAGCTTGAAATCTCTGTTTGTGCCTTTTAGTTAGACGAAAAACCCGATTTCAAGTCCTTGTCCCTCAAAACAAGGTCCGACCGGGCCCAGGTAGGATCCCTAGGGGTCCCACCAAAATACATTATGAGTCATATCTCAACAACCACCTGTGCGATCTGGCCACATTTGGGCTCATTTTGTTTACAAAATTTAGCTCTATAAAGTTATTTAGATTTTGTTGTCGAGGTCACCTACGGTGCAGGCTTGGGTCAAAATTGGTTTTAAAATGGACCCTTGGAACCCTCGAAAACACCAAATTGGTAATATCTGCTTAGCCGCTGGAGCGATTCGGCTAAGATTGGGCTAATTTTGTTCAGAAAGTAAAGCTCTAAATAGCTATATACGCTGGCTGCGTTGCTATTGACCTCACCTGTCGAGCAGGGTTGGGTTAAGGTGGGTTGTAAATGATCCCATGGGATCCCGAAAACACGCAACTGGACATAATCTCCTCAACCACTGGAGCGATTCGACTAATATTGGGCTCATTTTGTTCAGAAAGCAAATCTCTGTATAGCTATATACGCTGCGTTGCTATTGATCTGGCCTGTCGAGCAGGGTTGGGTTAAGGTTGGCTGTAAACGGACCCTTGGGACCCCGAAAACACCAAATTGGTCATATCTCATCAACCATTGGAGCGATTCGGCTAACATTGGTCTCAGTTTGTTCAGAAAGCAAAGCTCTGTATACTGCGTTGCTATTGACCTCATCTGTCAAACAGGGTTGGGTTAAGATCGGTTGTAAATGGGAACATGGGACCCCAAAAACACTTAACTGGACATATCTCCTCAACCACTGGAGCGATTCGGCTAAGATTGGGCTCATTTTGTTCAAAAAGCAAAGCTCTATATAGCTATATGCTTTGCGTTTCTATTGACCTCATCTGTCGAGCAGGGTTGGGTTGTAAATGGGCCCTCGGGACCCCGAAAACACCAAATTGGTCGTATCTCCTCAACCACTGGAGCGATTTAGCCGCGCTTGGGCTCATTTCGTTCACAGAACAAAGCTATATATAGGTATATGTGGGGCTTTACTATTTGAATTTTGTTTTTGGATTATCGGCTTTAACGAAATCAAGTATTTGCATAACTTTTATATACTCAGAATTCACTTTCTTGGCCATGAGACAAGTCCATAGTTGTAGATAGCGTCTTTTCGAATCCTCGATTCAAGGATTTGTGGCCTTGTACGAGTAACATTTTGCAACTGTTGACGGAATGAAATGTCTGGATACCTTAACGTAGTACTTTTTACGCATCTTTGAAAATATATCCATGCGGAGGTAAGTATATGTAAACACAATTTTTTATGATTAAACGCGAATAATGGGATCACAGCTGCTGTTGCTAGGTTCGTTTAGATTGAATATAGTTGACGCTTATAGAATTGGGTTTCTGTTTAAAATTAAAGCAAGTAAACACATTACCAAAATAATATATTATTGTGAATTTGTTCCAAATTAGTTCTTATTCTCTGAAGCATTTGATTGGGCTTAGAGGACAAAATCGGAAATTTCTGCCATCGGAAAGTACACTCTATGTTAGCCCGTGTTTACTTGACACCGACTTTTAGCGTCTTCTACCTTCATTATTTCTGGGCGGAGGTCAAACCACGTCGGCTCCCAGTTTTGTGGTGGTTGTAAAATAGTTGAACATGTGGTCTCTTGGCAGGTCTGATGAATGCATTTTAGCCGAATTCTGGATTCCGGTATAGGGTATTTGAGTTACATTTTACTGCAATTATTCATTCTTGCAGAACAAAATACATAAATAATGGATCGCAAGCAAAAATAAAATCCGCACAAATTTTCTAAATCTGAGCCACAAAATCGAAAAGTGAATTATGCTCCAAATCTGTCAGCCTACTAAGGTTTTAGTTCTGAAGGATACCTTCGATTGTCTAACAGTGTCCATCTAATTTTTAACCCTATTGTTAAAGTTTCTTTGTGATTTTGACAAGTGACTTAGGGAAGAGACTAAATTCTATAGCCGAAACGAAATCTTTGTCAATAATTGATTTAATGTGCGGATTTTGGAGTACGCAATGTGCTGAATATTTTAGAACCTCAACAAATATTTAGCAGCTACTATTTTATTGTTAAAAATATAACGAGCCATCTAGCTTTGAAGATGTCCCCTTGCTTTTTATTTTACGTCTACTGTGCACAAAATTTCATAGCTCCACTAAATTTCCTTACAGATTTAAATTCAATTTTCGGATGCTGGGAATTATTATAACTACACAGTCTCACATTGCTGGCGCTGGGCGGCTATACCGCAATACACTATAAAATTGTTAAAAATTTTGCATGCCGAATTTAGAAAATTATTATTTTAAAATGTTATATCGATAATTTGTACCGATTTATTGGTGTGGAAATGCGATGAGGTCACAGTTATTGATAACTTAACGGACGCTGCGATTTGTAAATATAGATAACAAACGTTGGTGGAGGTATTATACTGGTCGTTTTTATTTAGTTTCATATATTAAAAATATATTTTATTATTTTTGTACTCTCGTAATGTGTCATTCGCAAAATGTTTTACTCTTTATAGGTAGAGTTTAGTTAATTTATGCGCCAAATGCGATGGTTTATAGTAGTTTTGGGCACTGGGCAGAAAAGGTGGTGTATGTCCAGCTATTAACCGTGGTAATACTGCCACTGATGTATTCGGGCTGCCTGGTGTTCAGAATAGGACACGTGTGTGATAGTTGCTACATACAGTATATATATATGTTGCATATACAAAAGGGGTCTGTAGGTGTGTGACAGCCAATATGTGCTGTGGCTGTCATATACCAACAGGCCTCCTTTTGTATATGCAACACCTCCTCAGGACCACCGTTATAGTAGTTTTGGGCACTGGGCGGAAAAGGGCTGGACGTCCGGCTATTACCCGGGTAATAATGCCACTGATGTATTCGGGCTGTCTGGTATTCACTGGACATTATGTATGTGATAGTTGCTACATACATTTGTATGTTGCATATACAAAAGGGGTCTGTATGTATGTGACAGCCAATATGTTCTGTGTCTGTCATATACCAACCGACCTGCTTTTGTATATGCAACACCTCGGGACCACCGTTATTGTAGTTTTGGGCACTGGGCGGAAAATGGACCGGACATCCTGCTGTTAACCGGGGTAATCCTGCCACTGATGTATTCGGGCTGTCTGGCGTTCAGAACAGGACATTATGTATATGATAGTTGCTACATACATTATGTATGTTGCATATACAAAAGGGTGTCTATAGGTATGTGAAAGCCAATATGTGCTGTGGCTGTCACATACCAACCGACCTACTTTTGTATATATATGCAACACCTCCTCGGGACCACCTTTATTGTTGTTTTGGGTACTGGGCGGAAAATGGGCCGGACGTTCCGCTATTAACCGGGGTAATCCAGGCACTGATTTATTCGGGCTGTCTGGCGTTCAGGATAGGACATTATGTATGTGATAGTTGCTACATACATTGTGTGTTCCATATACAAAAGGGGTCAGTAGGTATATATGTGACAGCCAATATGTGCTGTGGCTGTCATACCAACAGACCTCCTTTTGTATATGCAACTAGAGGCGTGCGCCGATGAGAAATCGGCGGCGGCGGCGTGAGAGCCAAAATGTATCGGCGGCGGGCGGCGCGCCGGCGCGCCGCCGATGGCATTGGTCGGCGGCGGCGCGCCGATCCAAATTAAAAAATTTAACTATCAAAGTTTTTACGCATAACATTAAAATCAATTTTTCTTTTCCGAATTATGTTTATGCTATCTTCATTTCCCATACAAAGTAAATGTAAATTAACGGCTCGAAGCCAATTGACAGCAGCATGTGTTTATTAATACACAAAATTTTTAAAGCTAATACGTATTTATATATTGAATATAATATTCACTGAAATATGTTCAATGCAAACATTACCTCGCATGTGAAATAGATACAGATTTCACAACGATGCGTATTTTTCTGCAAATTAGTTAATCCAAAAATGCAAATTATTTATTAATAAGTTGTGACTCGTCACATTAACGCATTAGTTTGACGCTCTCGTTAATTAAAATTGTAAAATGCTAATTAAGAATAAAAATAATCGAAAATTCAATATAAGGATGATTTAAATGAATCATGACGATAAATCATGTTATATTACTGACATATATTTATATCAAGACAATAATCAACATTAAACCGATAATCACCGGGTGTTTAAAGTTGAGTCATAGAGAGAAACAATATATAATAGTTCAGAGGTGATATTTTAAGAGCTAAATCTGTAGCCAAATAACGAACTCAATTATCAAACTACAGCTCCTTCGCTCAACACAAATTGCAAGCAGCTGTATCAAAAAGCTATTTGGGTACAGCTGTAGCTCTCAAAAGGTTAGCTCTGTTCAACACCAACAAATAGAACATACTGCTGAACTAACATAACAATTACGGGTGGTTGTAACAAAAATATCTCAGGTATTACTGTATCATTAGCTTTCTTCCAGGATTTAATTTCCGGGCTATGATCGACATCAAAAAATTTGTCATATTTCACGCTATTCAGCACCGAATTTATGAAGATTTTAATTGCTTGAAAATCATAAAATCTCTGTGTACTTCGTGATTTTTACTTTGAATTCCACAATATTATAGAAAAGTACTTAAATTTTTTCGAAACAAGTGAACCGATACTGTTTGAAACTATTTTGAATTGTTTTCCGGACAGAGTCCGAAAAATCGCTAGTAGGAAATTTTTGGCAAAAAGTCCAGAAATTTATGGACAATGCCCACCTTAAAAATTATAAACATGTTCAATTATACTCTCTTGAGCCACCTATATTTGTTCTTGATAATAAATGATGTCATCGAACTATTTGTATTTACGAAAAATCAAATAACGCGTTTCTCGCCATGTATTTTCTCGTAATTTTGCCACTCGCATACATAATTCTAGCGTATTGTTGTTTCAAACGGTAGAGGGAATTGGATTAAATACTTACACACAAATGCGCATATAAACATAGACAGTCATTTTTAACTAAAATGGTCCGACACCATAGCGATTATTTGATCCAGCGGCGGTTCTAGCCTTTCAGAAAATAGGGGCGACCTGAGGGCAAACTGTTAAATAAGGGGCGAAAATATATTTGTCCCCTCCACTTGCATTTTAAAAATTAATATGTTTCCGTAAAAATGGGGGCCACATGAGGAAAGCTTCAAAATCGAGAACGGGACATATCCCCCATCAAGCCGCCACTGTTCGAAAGGTTAAATCCAATCAAGATTGGTAGTGAGCAACTTCAATCATAACAGACACCACGTTTTTACGGTTGAACCTCTTAATTGGGACAAACGTGAAATCATAAATGAGTTATCGAATAAATTGATATTTTTTGTCACACCATAACTTTGCAGGTGTTTTGTTGGCGTATAGACGGACATACATTTGAAAACATTGATAAGCAGAACCCCGAGTGTTGAGCAGTGGCGGTTCTGGTCCTTCAAAAATGGAGCCAATGCGGTGCGCTGACCTAATAATGGGGGAGAGGCAAAACCCCTTAGTCTCCCGTTGGTCTTGAAATATTCGCAAAATATCCACCGAAAAATGGGGGTCGAATGAGGGCAAGCTTTAAAATTGAGTGAAAAAGCCCCTCCCGTTCACTCGGTAGAACCGCCACTAATTATGCTTGAGTAAAACGACAACTGGCAAAATTTCAGTAATTGTTTTGCGTCATAAATTCAAAACGAACGACGTCCTAAACGTCACTTGTTTTATTACATATGCGCTACAAGTAACTTATGTATACATGTGCAGATCGACATTTACCGCAAAAAATTCAGACATTCTTGGAACATTTCCATTAAAAACTCTAAAAATTAGACAATGTCCGGAAACTTCCGGACATTATCCAGAAATATCGTCAGACTGTCTGCCCAGTGAGTGTCCAGTTCGACATTCGCACCTCTTCCTCCACTCTATAACCGCTAATAAAACAAATCATTTAATCCTAAAACTACGCACCAAAATTAGATAATAACAACACCAAAGGTAAACAAAACATCATTGAATGATATGGAAAAAAAACATTTTGCAAAGAAGCGTGAGAAATGTCGAATGAAAAAACATAGTTCTAGAACACAACAGATTACACAATACGACAATGCAAAAGAGCGAGTCGGCGGCGCGCCGAGGGAATTTGACGACGGCGGCGTAGAGGCAAAAATCGTCGGCGGCGGCGGCGCACAGCTCTATATGCAACACCTCCTCGGGACCACCGTTATAGTAGTTTTGGGCACTGGGCGGAAAAGGGCTGGACGTCCGGCTATTACCCGGGTAATCCTGCCACTGATGTATTCGGGCTGTCTGGTATTCACTGGACATTATGTATGTGATAGTTGCTACATACATTTGTATGTTGCATATACAAAAGGGGTCTGTATGTATGTGACAGCCAATATGTGCTGTGGCTGTCACATACCAACCGACCTACTTTTGTATATATATGCAACACCTCCTCGGGACCACCGTTATTGTAGTTTTGGGCACTGGGCGGAAAATGGGCCGGACGTCCTGCTGTTAACCGGGGTAATCCTGCCACTGATGTATTCGGGCTGTCTGGCGTTCAGAACAGGACATTATGTATATGATAGTTGCTACATACATTATGTATGTTGCATATACAAAAGGGTGTCTGTAGGTATGTGACAGCCAATATGTGCTGTGGCTGTCACATACCAACCGACCTACTTTTGTATATATATGCAACACCTCCTCGGGACCACCTTTATTGTTGTTTTGGGTAATGGGCGGAAAATGGGCCGGACGTTCCGCTATTAACCGGGGTAATCCAGCCACTGATTTATTCGGGCTGTCTGGCGTTCAGGATAGGACATTATGTATGTGATAGTTGCTACATACATTATGTGTGTTGCATATACAAAAGGGGTCAGTAGGTATATATATATGTGACAGCCAATATGTGCTGTGGCTGTCATACCAACAGACCTCCTTTTGTATATGCAACAACTCCTCGGGACCACCTTTATAGTAGTTTTGGGCACTAGGTGGAACGCCTTTATAATAGTTTTGGGCACTAGGTGGAACGCTGTACGCTATTCCCAACAACCGTGATTTGAAAATTTCTGAGCTCCAAAATTGGAAGATGATTTCAAAGCGAAGTCTAATATATATATTCGTCCACTAAACTTTGTACATCTGGTATTGTGCTATAGTGTTCGCCTGTTGATACAATCAGTATGTGTATAAATCAAACTATATATACTATGTTCGTAAGTACGATACTGAGGACAAAATTTAGCGTTATAAAATGTGAGAAAATTGATTTATCGTAAATTTACAGCCATTATTTTACGTTCTAGCTAAGTGGGAATATAATTTTTCACATTAAGCTATTTTCTCAAGGGTAACGAAATTTTTACATGATTTGTTAATGGTAAATTATGATAATTTTTTATACATATCTGTAAATACAAAGATGTAAATTAGACATTATTTCTGTATTGACGCTCGTTTAAGCAAAACATGAGTATAAAAATGTTCGGAGACTACAGCGTCATCTCGAGTTATGCTACATACTTGTTGCTTTGTTGATGGTGTTTATCTTTCGCACTCGATTGCCAGTTACATATCATCTATTAAATTGATTGCACTGTAGATTTGTAGGAGCTGATAAAGGCAAATTAGATGTACCAGGCTATGTCTTCTTGGGTTTTTTGGAATATGTAGTTATAGTAATTGTGTTTTATTAGAAACAGTTGTGTATTTTTCAGCTACGCTGAATGTCGGCGCCAAGCATTTTTTCTATATGTACCTTCTATTTAATATTGATTGTGGGTTTATCTTCGTGATTCACATGTATCAAACGTGACGCGGGTCCTGTATTCGCTTTTCTAATATCTATCGGTATATACTGGTAAGTTTATTTTGTAACAGTGAAAGCTAAAAGTTTATATAGTTTGTGACGGAGTGTATTGTGGTTCTGTTAGAATACTGCACGCTTCGCTATAATATGTACTTCGCAGACAATGCTACGTATATATACTGTGTAGCATTGTGTTCGACAAATTTGTTCCCGAAAAGTGCCCTGGCACAAATCAACTACAAGAGTCTAGCAAGCAACTAGGTTGAAAATTTTACAAATCGAGTTCTTGTGAGGTATGGTCAGCAACACATGATTTAAGAGTGATCCGACATGCTTTTCGAGCGAGGTATCTGCGGAGCCGAGAGACCGATGGCTAGTTCTTAGGATGCGTGAGTGACGACGCTAGAATCGGTTTTATCAAACAATACGAGACTTGGAGGGTGTGCCGAATTGGAGAGGGATGTATTAATTGGTTCGACTTAAGTGTGATTATGTCCTAAGTGTATAGTAAATTCAAAATAAACTGGAGTAGTTGCAAACGAAAATACGTGGTAAATTGTTCTAAAACGGAGTATGCCTGACCCTAAGTACTATCTAGATATTAGATAAAATCCAAATCGCTTGAAGAGAGTACACTCGCAAAACGTTTATATTTCTTGTTTTTTCCTTTTATTTTAAAATCCTTGACACGCCATAAACATCACCCAATCGGGTGCACACCAGGATACATCAATGTACTTCATATGATGTATATACAAGATCCGGAATACCTACACGAGGCCCTGTATTTCTATAACATGCGTGAGAACTTTAAATGTGATGTAAATTTGAATCGTTATCGACCCCGATAGAGATGACGAAATTGCGTCTTGTGAGCTCCCTTTTGGGCTCTTTTAGAAACGCGGAACCCTCAACCCAAAATTTTGTTGCTTACGCCTTGGTCTCCAAATTCGAGAGCATAGTCACCTCCAGAGTGCGTGGACGTGATCGGTTATCCGCGACCCATAGCGGAAGCTAAATGCATCAAGCAGCAGCAAGATATTTATCGGCGAGAGCCGTGTTCTTAAATTCGAATTCCCCTACATGCCTGGGTCTCCGATAAAAGATCACGTCCACTCCTTTATATACTGTTTGTCCTGCACAATATTTTCTGCCTAAAAACCAGTAGGACCGGTACAACCCGAAGACAGCCGCACTTCAAGATCCGCCATGCGTTAGCCGATTTTCACGGTTTTCTAGAACTCTCCCGCCACTGGCAAAAGAAGATCGCATTTTACCACTTTCACGCGCAAGACCGTGTTAGCCTTTGTGCTGCGATACACCAGGCCTCCAGCAAATCCTTCCATGCTGGCTCATCCGAGTCGACGAGGCACTTAGCTTGGGAGTGAAACCGATAACTCAAAATGCTGGCGTTACAATCCACGAACATGGCTGCAGGTGCCCTCTGGTTGGCTGTTTATCGTAGGTTACCTAAAATTTTCACTGTTCGGTTTATCTCCATGTTAATCATGTAAGCCCCCCCCCGCTTCATCTCTCAGCACAACCCTTAATTTGTTCCATAATTTGTCTTGTTTATTTTAATCTCAGTAGCACGGGTACGGCACTTACGGGAGCGCGGGGCATCCAACGGACACCCCAGCACCCGCAAGGGCTGCCCCTGGTCCTAGGCTTGAGCAAGAACTCGGAAGCCTGTGGACAACCCCGGGCGGACCTCTTCCACGAGTCTGCAGGTCGAAGAGTCCACCCGAGCTAAGAAGCACAAACCCCAAAATTTTGACTTCTAGTGTTTACCCACATAAGTCTCCAGCAAGCAATTTCCGGACTGAAGCTATCTGTGTGCCCTCCTTCAAACAATACAAAACACAGTTGAACGATTCACCCACTAGGTGCCAACAATAAAGCACGAGTCAGTGGAAGGGAAACCAGTCGAGCATGGAACATCCCCGTTTGAATTGTAAAATTTTTCAAAGTTTATTTCATTTATTTTAGTCTCCGAAGCGCGGGCACAGCACTTACGGGAGCGCGAGGCATCCAACGGACACCCCTCACCCGCAACGGTTGCCCCCTTGTTCTAGGCTCAAGCAAAAAAATTGCGAAAACGCCGGGCTGACCTCTTCTACGAGTCTGCAAGTCGAAGAGTCTATCTGGGCGAACGAAAGCGGAAAAAAAGACGTAAAATAAAACAGAAAAGCCCAAATTAACAAAACACTGAAAATTCGGCGACAACCGCCGACAAACCCGACCAAAATTTCCGAAGTTGGTCTCGGCTGGTCCCACCTTCAAGCCGGGCTATATCGTTTTGTATCGACTGCTGCCCCCTTCACCACTACATACCCCAGAAGCGCTAATGTTCAAACCTTTGAAAATATATAACAATAAAGCTACAGCAACATCAAACAAACAAAACAACCAAAACAAAAAAAATATCAACGTTGCCCTGCTATAATATATACACTTAAACCAGCCCCTAGTGGGCGCACGACAATATGAGTTCCAGCACCAGCACTGACTTGGCCGATGGTTGCCAAAGAGATAAAACCACGCGCTGGTGGGCGCGGCCAAAATTTTAGAGGAAAATATACCGGCTCTCAGGGCGCCGTTTGCTCATAGGGATATCGGCACATTTTTGCCGATATCCCGGGATCTAAAAACAGTAGGCGGTAGGGGGCAGGACCAGAATCATTCCCTAGCAGACCGGCTGCTGATAAAATTAAGATTTAATAATTGTATCTCCAACAAGAAGCTCGTTAGAGGCCGAATTAGACGTAAGAAACCCAAATTTTCACCGCAACCTTTCAGATTAGGGGATCCTGAGCGGACCCGCGGGGTGGGCGGCCCCGGTTTTCGATTAATAAGGGCGAGACCCGATAAGTATACCGGGCTCAAAAAATCAGGGAATTGTAATTATTTTATCCTAAGCCTTTTAGGCTTGGAAAATTGGCGGCTTAAACGCCTCTTTCAGGGATCCGTAAGTACTTAGGGGAACCAAATTTCTTGACCCGCCGGCGCAATTTGGCACCCTTAGGGAGTCCCTAATATGGTTTAGTCACCCCAGTTCCCCTGAGTTGAGTATGAAGACCGAAATTTGAACTTTTAGTGTTACACCCTAAAATAGTGTCGTAGAAAATCTATACTTGAAATTTCCTTTTCCTAGACCGAAGGTTTTAGTTGCTTGAACATGATCAGCCCGTGTATAAGAAACTCTGAACTCCTCCTGACGATCTCTGACCCTATATATATAATACATATTGTAGGCATTTTTAATACCAAGCAATTACTAGTAGCCCCTCGGCGTGTGCGCTGGGATCAGACTCAGGGCGACCATTTTTTCTTGTCCCACCAAAACTCCTGTAATATCCGTTGGTCCCGGGCCTCTCCGAACGCACACCCGTCCTTCATAACAAATATAATACACGAAACAGTTAACAAACAAAGAATTATACCGAGCGATTCATTTTCGCAAGGATCGACCGGACACCCCTGGTCGTTACCTTTTTCCGTCACGTTCGGTGCAAAAATCATCGGGTGGTGGAGTGTGACCTTACAAGTATACCACAAACGACATACAATATTGTTTATTTCATGATAACGATAACATTACACAACTATATCCTTTTCTAGAAGTCACACTCCACCGGTGTCCGGTCGTCCATTCCCTTCATTTCCTACAAATTTTGGTGCGTTATTAGCGTTTTACCAATTTCATAAAATTCGGGCTGTTACATCTCTTAAAATTTTTTGGATTTATTAGACTCCTTACTTAAGGTAGAAATGTAAATCGAGTGGAAAGATAGATTTGTGTGAAATTTCGCCATTAAGTCCGTAGATGTATAGCCCGTTATTCGTTTTAGCTTGAAAAAATCTAAGACTGCTATAGAAATTAGCGTAAAACTTTAGAAGGTTTTTGAAAGCTTGTAAGAAAATGCGTGGAAATTAGAGAATTTTGTGGAAAATTTAGAGAAAATTTCCGGAAATTCCGTAAAAATTTCATAAACTGCAGGGCAGAAGAGCGACTTAGTGTTATGATATATATACATGAAAAAACGTTGTCCTTCTCCCTTATTTTCCGGGAATTTTTGGAGTTTTCCCTTATGGCCTAAACTGTTA
The DNA here is from genome assembly GCA_030248225.1 of Trileptium ribeirensis. NCBI lineage: Eukaryota > Metazoa > Nematoda > Enoplea > Enoplida > Thoracostomopsidae > Trileptium > Trileptium ribeirensis. The sequence continues at coordinate 30,871 of JASANE010015308.1, forward strand.
GATTTTAGTTCATGTGAAATCTTTGTACATTATCATTAATTGTTACAATTCATATTTTATCATATAACGATTCATATATATATACATTTATATATTGGCACGTACCTTCAAGGGTTTATTTTGGGATTTGGTCACCACAGGAAAGGGTCCGGCTGCCGGGGTGCCTGACCCAGGAGTTCCCTTGAGAATCATAGAAATATTTCAAGATTGGATTGGTTAGCGGTTCCATTTGGGTTTGAGAATTCGGATTTTTTATTCTTTGGGTTTTGGTGTTAGGTTGTTTTGACTTTGGTTAATTGGTACTACTAGTGCTTTCTAATTAGCTAGTCTCAGATGATGTTATTTTCTAAGGGATTTTGTATCGCTCCCTAGTTGTTTTGCGCTCGCTTTCGCTGCTTCCCGCTGTCACTAGCTTTACTTGGATCTCCATTGTAGTTTTCGGTTAATTCTCGTATGATCTTATTCGCTCTCGGTACTACCTTTGGCTCGAGCATGTGGATTCAGTGTTTCCATTAACGCATTAGGCGTCCCAATTCGGCGTCCCTAACTAAACGTCTCACCCACGCAAATTTCCGCCGGCAATAATAGGACACCATCGGTTCGTCAAAGCGAGGCCGTTCCTGCCATTCCATATGTGGCTCGTCCCGTTCCCATGCGTCTGCGGTGTGGAAGGCGACTGGCCAGGAAGGCATGTATACATTATGAAAGGTGTCATATTGTTGCCGATGGTTGACCATTAATTGTTTGAGTTCGGCCGTCCAAGATAAAGCGTCCTGGTTGGTGGCGGCCCATCGACGTACCGGCGGTGCAATGATAATAGTGGTAGTGGCCACGACTCGGCCGGAGAGTACGCTGAGGTGCTGTTTGAATTTGCGAAAGGCGGCATTGGGTAGGGACGCGTGGATTTGCTCCCTTGGCGCCTTGCGATATACGTATTGGAAACCGCCGAGTAGGACGATGCAGTTGGTCTGAGGAGTTAAAATGACGTTAGCCAGCTGCAGTAACCGTATCAGTGTTGATCTGGGCCACCCGTTGACAATCCGCTAGTTGTCGGCGGCCATTTCCAGGATTGGTAGCGCCAGGGCTATAATTGTCTTGGGCCACCGAACGTAACCGGTGCCACGGTAGTCCCGCACTTCTTTGAGCAACCTGCCCATGACATTGTGACAGCGTACCGGTGCCTCGTGTTGTCGTAGTTGCTGGTTGGTGCGCCCGACGCTCCAAAAATTGTCTGTCGAGGCCTCCAGCAGCTGTTGGTCGTCGGTGAGGCGCAGTATTCGCGCATATTCCGGTATGGCGAATTTGTTAGGTTAGATGGGCCGCATAATATGTTCGAGTAGCGGCTTGAGACGGGCTTGGGTAACACCGTCGATGAGTTCGTTCTTTAGTTCTCGAGCTCTGGCCTTGACTTGTAGCGGGGTACCAGTCATGAGCAGGATTTCTCGATCGGCGTCGGTTAGTTCCAGTAGCAACAGCACCTGCACTTGGTAGTGTTTCTCGACTGTAGACAGGGTGTTGCCGTCGTTGATAAACGGCGCTTGCGCTTCATGCATGTTCGACAGCTCTGGCCAATCTGTGCCACGGGAGAAGAACGTGATATAGGGTTTCGCCAAGTCTACATGGTAGATTGGGATCGCTGGTAGTTGAAACCAAACCAACTCCGGCGGGAAGAATGGTCCGACCACTGGTACTCGCCCGCCGGATGGCCTCCGAGTCTGCTACGCTTCGTTGCTGCGTTGTCGTTGGGGAGTGCTGGCCATTTACAAGAATAAAGTGAAATAAATACTCGCGTTACCTTTGCGCGGGGTCATTGTGTTTCGCTGAGCGCTCGTTGTTTGGGTCTTTATACCTTGCTTTATCGATGCTTTGCTTTATTAATACTCATTTCTTGCTCCTGCTTGCTTAGAGTGGACAGTTTCTTCCCTTGGTTGGTACGACCGTACACTTGCCAATCGAGGGACTCAGTTCAGATGAACAGGTGAGCCTCACCCATCCCCCAGAACATGTGCGTACCTCGAATTCGTTCTTCGATCCACTCGATCAGTTGTAATGGTGGTAATACCACCGATTCGTCCCATCGTCGCCGCTTCTCGCCCCGGTTAAACGGTTCGACCGTATCCCAGGCTTCGACTGCCATGAGCGTTGCGGGCCAACTCGGCATGATGACGCTACGGAGAGTCTGGTGTTCTTGCACCATCTTTGTCCTCCGGGCGATGAGTTCATTGAACCATACCAGGCTGGCGACGTTAAAATCGTCCCAATGGAGAGCTGGCGGAGTTATAATAACGGCCGAGTGTTCCCGAAGACGCCGCTCGAGGACCATTAGATTGCGTTTATTCGTTTGAGGTAGGCGCCGGGCGAGAAGACTTTGTTTGGCGAATACCAAACGTCTCTATAGCCGCCCATGATCATGACGCAGTCGGTCTACGGCGTCAGGAAGACATTCACCCAATGGATCAACGAGATCATATTGAGTCCCGGCCGCACAAATATCAGCCAGTTGTGCACATCGGCTACATCCTGCAACGGTAGGGCCCGCTCGTCGCCGACGATGATGACCCGCGGCCACCGTACCAGCCTGTCGCGATAAAAGGCACGAATTTCACATAGCAAGTGGCCCAACACATTGTGGTAAGCCGGTTGGTTGGCGCCACATTCGCTCCGGTGAACGCCTGTTCCCCAGAAGTTATCGAGTGAGTCGCACAGGAGCGGCCGGCTGCCGCAATCCTCTAGCTCTTCCCAGTACTCCAGTTCCTGGAATTTAGCCAGCAGGATCAGGCGCATTAAGTGCGATTGGTACGATTTGAGCCAGCGTCGGGTGTCCGCGGGCAGAGTGCGCAGGATGGCGATACTGCGGAGTTGGACCCCTGTTGGTGAAAGGTGTTGGTCCAACATCTCGCTGACGGCGGTGGGAAGCCTAAAAACTCCAAAATCATCAGGTAATAATGTTCGGTGACGCTTGTGAGTTGCGGTCGTTGTGTGCGAAGTCACCGTGCATTCAGTGTCCGTTGGCCAGCCAGGTCCAATTTGACCGCTCGGGTGCAACGGCGTTCCAAAAGCGTGAGCTGCTCATTTTGCTTTGGGGAACGGCTGGATACCGATGTCCGTCATACGTTGCAGGCACGTACGGTACTCCCTGCGGAATCCTGGGCGCCTGGAGATCGTTGAGGCTGTAGCTGCGACGCATCTAGAATGAAGGAAGCACTAGTAAGTTTACACAATACGGATGAAAATTAGGTCCGCCTTAACTCTTATCCCTTTTCTTAGCTTTGCAGGGTTTTAGGTTCTACCTCGGGGTACGTGCTACTATGGCGGGCAATTTAATCTACCTGCGGGTCCGACTCATCGGACCCGGATTCCTTATGGGGTGGTGGTCGAGGTACACGCTGTCGATACGCGGCGGGGTGCAATTCTTGACTAGAGGGGTAACGCGAGAATGTAGTTGGTGGTAGGGTCCCGCCTGGAGAACGTCCCCCATTAAAGGTTGTCTCGGGGTCAACATTGGTGCACTGGTGTGTATGGTCCAGGTACGACGATTCCCCCGGAAGCTCCTCTTGGCGTGGTAGTTAGCGTGATATCTACTGTGTAGAAATGTTGTCCCTCGAGTATTCCAACACCTACAGCCGGTACACCGAATGGAACTTCCTCACTGGTAGCCACTATTCTTTCCATCGTGGTTACCGGCACGGTATGCTGTCCATATTCTACCTGCGTGTCTCGCTACCAGGTTCTGGTATGTATGAGAAGACCTCTTGACTAGTAACCTGCTCCTGCGCTATTGGTGGCCAGGATGGTTCTACTTCTCTATCCGGATCAGTCAGTGGGATCCGATTCCTAACCGTCATTGGGTTCTGAGGTTCATAGTCGTCCGTCCGATACTCAATGTGTTCCATTGCCGCTTGCTTGGCCTCGATCTCAGCATGTGCCATACCTTCCGGATTAGAATGCATTCTCAAACGCATGCACGGCGGGGTGATTCCTAGTATTTCGTATGGTCCACACCAACGAGGCGTGAGTGTCCGAGATGTCCCTGGTGTGGTATCGTGCCTATAGACCCAGACCAACTCTCCTGTTTGATAGCGTGGGTCGCGAGCTCGCCTATCGTACCTTAGCCGGTTTAAGTCTTGGGCGGCCTTCATCGATTGATAGCCACGTTCCCGAATAGAAGCCATCGAGCGCTGTGCGTTGGCCCTATAGGAGTGAGCCCAAGTGTATCCTTTGGCTGCACTATGCGTGTCGTATTCTCGGGGCAACCTAGGATAATATCCATGCATTAGCAAAAACGGTGGGTATTTTGTGGCTGTGTGTACCGAAGAATTATAAGCCATTATACAAAAAGATAAGGATACATCCCATGAGTGGTGATCATCCTGTGGTACACTTACTCGTAATAAATACAGTAATGTCCTATTGAATCTTTCGATCTCACCATTTGCTTGCGGATGATATGCTAGACTCATGTGCCGAAATATCTGAATTTCCTGGCACAGCTCTTCAAACATGTGCGCGGTGAAGGCACCTCCTCTATCAGAATACAGTTCCCTGGGAGCTCCGTACCTATTGACTACCTCATATAGAAATATATGAGCGGCTGTGTGAGCATCCTGGTGCCTTACTGGCACTGCTATTGCGAATTTCGTGAATTGATCTATAAATGCAATAACATACCGGTTGCCTGCCTGACTTGAATATCAAGTATATCCACAAATACACGGTACTTTGGTTGATTTGCCAACGGAACTCTGCCCAATCCGGTGGTTATCCGTGAAATCGGGTCCTTAGCGGATTGGCATATGGTACATCACCAGATCCATTGCGCGTGTTCGGACATACCCTTCCAATAATAAAATTGTTTTAATTTTGCTAATAGCCGATCGTGGCCAGGATGCCCTCCGTACAAGGTGTTGTGCTCGTGTTTGAGCACTTGCTGTATCAATGTGATTGGGACGCACAACTTGTAATTTATGACCCCTGGTTGTAGTGGGTGCTTATATAATATCTTGGTATCCGCGGCTAGCTCGAAATAATGTGCTCGCATTTCTATTCTCAGCGCGCCTAATTCGGCTTTGGGCCGTGTTGTGTTATATAGGTACCACCAAATTGGACCTAATTCTGGATCATTCCGCTGGATATATGGTAAGAGCCGTACTAAATTAAAATCTAGAAGGTCCGAAAAGAACGGCAAATATATATTTTCATGAGTATCCTGTGCGTCCTCGATCCTGACAGTTGGCAATATCTCGGTTTCGTAATGCATCATTAATTTCATGAGCCTATCAAACTCCTGTTCCGTCGGTAGTGCAGTTGCTCTTAGGCCCACGGTTTCTGATTCGGTACGAAGCGGTCTGTTAGGGCCCCGGGCTTGAGGTCTGCCTCCAGGGCCCGAGATAGTTGTGGTACACACCGACATTACTGGGTTTCTCCCGGATCCATTCTAATTGAGATAGCGCTTAGCGTGGCTGCTTGCTGCGTCAGCGTTGCTGGGGGTACTGTAGTTGCTTGCGTGTCGGCCACTAGTTGCGATGGGATTGCTTCGGCGTTGGGCTGGCCTGAGATAGCTGTTTGGCTTCCTGTTATAGGGGTCGGCGCGCCCGTTGCAAGCGGTGTTACAGTACGTACGGGATGCGGCAAGTGCGCTTGATCCCATGCGGCGCAGGTTGTTGGTGGGCTAGGGACAGTAGGCTGTGCGCGACCCATCATAAACACTTCGTAAGTGTCACCTACTTCCTCAACTACAGATGGGTCGTATCTAGGATCGCGTGATAAGGCATCTGCATCACAGTTTTCCTTACCCGGTCTGTATTGTATTTCAAAACCTCCAAACTCAAGTAGTAGTTCGCTCCGCCATTGGTATAAGCGTAATTTCTGGGTGGTTTACCAAACAGGGTTTTAAGTGGTTTGTGGTCGGTCTCGACCTGGAATTTGTCCACTACGAGGTAATGCTTGAAATGCAGTGCAGTCCACCTAATTGCGAGTACCTCGGGTTCTATTGCGGCGTATCTGCGTTGATAATCGAGGAGGGCCTTGCTAGCGTATGCAATAGATTTGATGCCTTGTTTAGTTTTCTGGGATAATACTGCACCCTTTGCATATCCTTAAGCGTCAGTTTGCAGGATGAACGGCTGTGTGAAATCGGGGTGGATTAGGACCGGTTCATCTAATAATGCTTGTTTCAATTTCTTGAATGCTTCCTCACACGTAGGGGTCCATTTGAATTCTGTATATTTGCGTTTTAATTCATTCAATGGTTCCATATGTCCGATTAATTTTGGATAAATTTATGGTAATACCCCACAAGTCCTAAGAAACTGTGGAGTTGATTCTATGTCTCCGGACGTTTAAATTCTTATATGGCTATTGCCTTTTCTGGGTGTGGTTTGACACCTTCGATACTAATTATATGTCCTAAGTATTTGAGGCTGCCTCGTCCGAAGTGACATTTTGATGGTTTGAGTTTCAAATTTGCTTTACGAAAGCGATCGAAGACACGGATCAAATCCGCCAAATAAGCCTCGAATGATGGTGAGAAAACTAGTATGTCATCAATGTATATTAAACATTTTTCCCACTCAAGTCCTTTCAAAATCATTGACATGCAGCGTTGAAAGGCTCCGGGGATGAATTTAGACCGAACGGTAGGACATTATATTCGTCTGTCCGTGCACCGTACAAAAGACGTTTTATCTTTGGTTTCGGGATCTAATTCTAATTGCCAAAATCCCTTGTTTAGGTCTAAACCTTAAGCTTCGTATTCTTAAGGCACCCTAGTATGTCATCTATGCGTGGCAGTGGGTACGCATGTTGTTCTGCTGCCGTGTTGACCTTCCGAAAGTCGACACAGAGTCGGAGAGAGCCATCGCTCTTTGTTACGTTCACTATTGGAGACCCCAAAGTGAACTCGATGGGGCTATAAGGCCTACGTCTAACATGCTGTTTAGTTCCTCCCTAAGCGGTTCACGTAAGGAATGCGCCGGCCTATATGGTGCTTGCTTGCTTGGTTTTGCATCCCCAGTTTCTATGCGGTGCCGGTGTTCGGTATATCGTCCTAGATCAAAATCATGCGTGCTGAATACGTCTGCATTTTCAGCAATTGCAGTTTTCAATTGTTTTAACTCGAAGGGCAACAGTAACGTCCTACCAAAGTCTATTTTACTCAATACTGTTTGAGCCCGTTCGTGATCAATGGAGCGTGTGCCCGCTTCAAAATGTTGGATAATTCTTTCAGGGTGGGCGGTGATATTATTTAGCTGTTTATCCTCCTTATGTTCCTCATATCGTATCAGATATTGATTGGTGTCTTTAAGGAATTGTATTGGTGGATTGATCATTGTCTCTATATGCCCGATGGTTTGCCCTTAGTATATGGTGACTGGCGTGTTACTAAAATTGATTACCGCAATTGGTATAGTCCGCTGACTCCTAAGCACTAATGCGTGTGCCATTGCGATATCAGTCATTTCAGGAGCGGGGACGAATAGAGCGGGTCTTACACCTGTATCAGCAATTTCAGGGATGGCATTGATAAACGTTTCTGTATTTGGTTCGATGATGGTGAGCTTTCTGCACATTACTGCTATTATGGGTGGATAATAGCGCTCTAAACCTGTGAACGGCATCTTAGCTTCTTCCTCGTCTAGTGCGATTTCGAGACAGCGCTCGCGAAAGTTGATAATACATTTCGGCAGCAGCGACATAAAATTTGTTCCTAAAATGCAGTGATATGGGGCGGTTTGGTTGACAGATAACTCAGTCTGTACCTTAATGGGTCCGATCGATAAGGGTACACTTATTCTGCCATCCAATGCCAATTCCTGTTTGGTGGCCGATACTATCCGCGTTGAGTCGTCTGGATGGGGCTGAAGGCCTAGCTTACTTCCAGATATTGTGATACGATAGAGACGTCCGCGCCTGTATCGATCAGCGTGAGGACCGGTGTCCGGTAGATGGAGACGTTGATGAGGAACGGTGCGTCTATGTGGTGGATCGCATTTACTTGCCGGTGGTAGGCTACTGTACGATGTCTCCTACGTCGCGCAGGCTCGGATTCTGCAAATAGTTCAGTGGGCTCTACCAGAACGACGCCTTCGTCCTCGTTGGTGGAGTTTAGTCGGGCTGACCGACGAGGGCTCAATGCTCGCAATTCCAGGTGTTCCGTGGAAGCGGCTGGTGCTGAGACCGTTGGTCGGGCCGCGTCTGGGGTGCCGTACTCATTCCCTGTTTTGATGTTCAATTCAAGTCGCCTTGGGTCCGTCCGGCTGCATGGTCGTTGCTGCCACCAGCGCTGTAGGCATCCCTTTATGCATTTAGGGCAGAAACCGGCCTTCTTCCTAAAGTAAATTATTGCCCCTATGCCAGCAACTACCAGCACAATGAGCATCCATAGGTAAGGAGCTACTCCAGTGGTGGTGATATATGGAAAGTCGATTACCTTCTTCAACTGTTCATCCGCTATTTGCTGGACTTGCAGGTAGCTATTCGTCGCCTTGGCGTGTTCTAATGAGCTCCTAGTGATCGACCTAAGAGGGTTATCTGGGAAGTCATGTACGGTGATGTTGGGTCCGATGTGAACGGTGACCTCGTGCGCATCTAGTGTGCTAGCAGACATTAGTGGTCCGGCCACTAGTTGGGTGTAATTGCTGTGTGACAGCCATGGCACTCCATTTTCTGGTATCCTGATGGTTTCTCCGCGGGTGACATGGCTGAGGTGTTTTTTCTTGGAAACAACGGCTTTGGGCTCGGCGGTTCGAATTAACGCTCCTTGAGCGGTGGTGGACACGTCGGCATGGTTGTCCGTTGGCCCGACTACTGCACTATTCTTGCATATGTAGCGTGTGTCATCTGGAGCGTCTTCGCCTATGGAGTGAACCTCGCAAAAAGCAATGCCGGGTCGCGTGTTGCATGCGTGTAAGTTCAACACCTCATACCGTACCCGTTCAACTCGCGTGGCGTATTCCGGCAGAGACAGTCTCATATGCGCACTACGCTCTGGCACATTCCAACCAACGTTGTAGATCCGAAAGTAGGGCCGAACATTGTCGGACGTGACTAGTGGTACCGTCGAAATAAACGCAACCTTAAACGTGCCCAGGTCGATGTGTACCGGGTAAATCTGTCCAAATTGGTAGGCTAGCGCCGGCTCACGTACTAATATAGTTTGCAATATCCTCGGGTCCTTCTAGAACAGATTCTTTAGCGTTGTGGCATCCACCACTTTTGGTGACAACTGCGCGCTCATCATGGCTTCCATGATGGCGTCAACTGAAGAGCGCAGGCCGGGGCGGAACATGTGGTTCATCAATTTACGATGGACCTCCGTAACATAACGCTGTTCCTGGCACCTTACTTGTTCTATCATACTAACCACCTCCTGTATGTCATGATGTAGGAATGAGTAGAGCTCCTCGTTAGCGCGTGTTAATTTCATGATCGCTCGCGAGTTACCATAGGCTACATTGTAAATATTTCGCATTTCCTTAGACTGTGCAACCACCTGTTTATCTAGGTCCTTTAGGTGCACCGCGTTGGTGAAAGCCACTCCAACCTCTAGGAATACTGTAACTACGCCAGCAGCTCCAGATAATGCAGGGAGAAATCGTCTCTTCCGAGCATTAGGCTCTTCGCAAAATGGACGTTCGCTTCACAATACTCGCGCATTAAAGCCACATAGTAGCTCGTGTCTAGCACGCCTTGATATGTGCTCCTTAGTTCTCGTTCCAACTCCTGCACTTTACGTTGCAAATTCGGCATGGTAGTACAATTTGGGTAGGACCGCAGTTTCCCAGACATGTGTAATAGCGGGCATGTTAAACTCGCCCTCACTCATGTCACTGCGCGATGTACTCAACTCACTTTCAAGCTCCTCCTCGTCAATGAACGTTATGTCAGTGTCCGTGTTGATGGTTCTGCTTGCGACCATACCCTCATTCGGATCAGCTTGCCAGATGTTTTGCGCGGGCTTGCGTAGCCACAATAGTCTCAGATATAACAATTCCTCACGCTTTTGCTTACTACCTACTTCCTTAAAAAGAGCATTTGCCATTACTGCACATATGAGGTGGTCGATTGACAGCACCGGTGCAATGGGACCGGATTTGCCGTATTCAGTAACGAGGTAGTCTAGCAGGTAAGGTGCACTGGTCACAGTTTCTAACCATTCCAAGTCAGCTTCCTTGTATGCGGTCAACTCAGAGGCTGTATGCAGCCCGTATACACGGCTTGGTTGCACTGAGATAGTTTCGTTGCGTGGAATTGTTCCGTAGCCTGCTAACAACCGGCCGGGCAACCAGTTCTAGTAAACATTCGAGGTGTTTTACTATGCTACCGCTAATGTGTATCCCGGCCATAGTGTGCAGGAACGGTGATGCGAACTTTAACAGCCCAGACATAACGACAGTGTCCCGCCGACGGTCCAGTTGGGCCGTTCCCGCCGCCCGAGCTCTGAGCAACCGGTGTGCACGACAACTCCGCTCCGACACAGCTATGACTCTCCGATAAAACAAAGCCCTTGCGAGTACCTTTTCTCTTCCTGGGCGTAGCCGAAGGGGTATGAATGAGTAGCGGTGTAATTTCCCGGGTCCCAGGGATCATAGGTGCGAACTGGGACACCGGACCCAGCAATATCAAACGTTCCTCTTACATCTTAGGGTAATCCCTGCAGAATTAGGGGCTCTACCTTTTCTTCGGTAAGCCCCTTCGAAAATATCGTTCTTAGCGCAATGTCAAGACTGTTGTTTGTTAGTTTGCATGTTTATTTGATGCGTGGCCTGTTCAGGTGTTGCTGGGTGATCGCTGGCAAGTTCTGTGGTGGGGTTTGCGTCAATGGGCTCCCAGATCGGTCTAGTTCGCAGTGTTGTAGGTGTAGCCAGTGTTTGTTCAATTACGTACATCAAGTTGACCGGCAATCCGGTAGTTCCATATCCAATTTCATTTACTACTTCGCTACTTAGGTGACAGGTTACTATCTCCGGTTGTGTTACTTGTTGTTCCACCATTAGGTTAGTTGCTTGGGCGTTCGCAACTCATTTCTAGTACCATGGGCGTCCCAATCATAATATTCGAGCTTACGCTAGGAGTTAGTGGTTCCCTTGGTTCGGTATTAGGTTCCGCTTGTTCCTTTGGCTCCAATCCCTTATCCTCACCATTCAAAATCAGGCTCATTGTTGCTCGACTACTATGATCATATACACCAAAAATAACTTCGACACTTGGCTCAGTTTTGTCTCCCTGGGGCTTGGAACCCTTTTCGCTCACATGTGGCACAGTTTCTCTTCCCGGTTCTACACACACGCTGGAGACACCGGCTCCGGCCGACCAAACACACATGTTTACCTGCCGGTTGTATTGACTATGTCAAGACAGACGCAAACCGTAGTTTCCGACCCGGTCAGATCCCACGGCCCTTACACTCAGGGATCGGACTCGAATTCGACCGTATATATAAATTACAATTTTGAACGGAGGTCGGGCCATCGGGACGGCTCACTTCCCAACGCCTCCCTTCTCCTGGCCAGTGTCCTCTACGGTCTTCCCCGGCCTCTAAAGATACTAGGGTACACATACGCTTTCGAATTTTGAACGGAGCTAGAACAATCGGACTGACCCGTTTTCCGAATGTCTCAATCAAACCTTTACGGTCTTCCCGGGTCGGTTGAAAAGCTACAGGGGCCTCAGACGGTCGCCCTAAATTGGTGGGAGTTAGTTTAATATCGGATACATCCACTAGGTTCTTAGGTTCGTTTAGTTCCTTAGGTTCTCGATTCCATTGCATTAGGTTACTCGGTATTCCATTCCATACGCTAGGTTCCGCTAGATTAGGTTTCGTTAGGTTCTCAGTATCCGCTAGTTCCACAAATCCGCCATTAGGTTCCATTAGCTTCACTATTCCTGCTGCAGGTTCTTCTGGTTCCGCGCTTACATCAATCTTTGAATCAACAACTTCAGCAACAACATTCATACAGTTACACCATACTACACACATACAATTTTGACTAAGGCTAGGACTTTCGTCTCCATCGTCCTCGACCATTAACTGGTCTTTGTGAAATTTCGCGGGTTCACCAGGTGTTACCGTGCCGGCGTTACAGCCATCGCCAGACACGCCTATTAATCGGCCCCCGAAGCCCGAACGGCGTCTCTCTAGCTTCCATTCCATTAGGTTCATTAGGTTCTCCATCTATTAGTTCCTTAGGTTCCACATACATAAGTCCATTAGGTGTCCTCTGATATGCAACCGGCTGAGATGGGTTACACGTGCCAGCGCTGGGGTCATTGCCACACACGGATGCCCTATTAATCGGCCTCCGAAATCCAAACGGCCACCTTCCATATTTCTCACACGGCATGTCAGGTACATTAGGTTCCTTTGGTTCCATTAGATCCTCAGCTCCTCCTCCCCTCTCCCTCCTCTCGGTATCTAGGTTTCCATCACTTCGCGCTGACTCACTTTTGGGATATACACATACATCAGTTGGCCAAGCAATACTCACAAAGTTACGAGTCACACCCTGCGCGCCAGAGTTAAGAGACAATGAAGCCGAGCGCCGTCCGATTTTATAGTTATCTTGTCCCTTTCTACGCGCGACTTCTACTGTGCTGGTTAGTTCGTTTTCAATTGCGTTACATTCTCCGTTGTCGCCCCACGACCTGGTCGCTTGCGGCAATATTTTTGCTGGTGTTTTGTTCGTTTGTAATAGGTTCAACTGATATGGGGTTGGTCCGGGTTCAACTTCATCCTGACCTTCGTTTTCCGCTTCAATGTTTGGGCCCTCATATGCGTATTTTGGTGCTGTCTCTAGGGATCATTGCATTTATTTGTGCCGATCGGGCACACAAACCAGCTCCCGCGCGTTCCTCTAAAGTTGACATTTCGTGTCGCATGACTTCTAGACGATGCGCGAGCTCGGGGTCAGCTGTGAAGGCCTGGCTCGGGGGCTACCCCTATTTGATTAGCGTTGTTCCAGCCGTTACTAGGTGCGCGCGGGTGAAATGGTGCTGCTTCGACTGACAATGGTTGTGATGGGCCGGTATAACGTGCGCTAGGTGCAGCATTATAGTGGTTGTGCCAATTGTTAGGTCCGTTTGTATCGCGGCCGCGTGATCGGTTGTAATATTCACTCCGGCCATAGTTTCCGTATGCATTTGGAGCGGGTTCAGGGCGGCAATATCCTTGAGCCCGTAACCTACAGGTCCTCGTTGGTGGTTCCATTCACCGCGTCGTGAGTACCGACTTACTCCTCGGTGATCAATTACTCGGTATCGGGGACGGTTGCTATACTGCGGGGGTGCACTAGGATAACCGTTAACAGTTGACGAGGGTACATTCTACATGTAGCCTGGGCCTGCGGGTGTTGCCAAGCGGGTATACTCATTTTGTAGTGGGTCGTACATGTCAATTCGGTAGTACGGGCATTTTAGTGCAAAATATCCTATCAAACCGCACCGAAACACTGGTTACCTATAGGTGCTGCTGGAATAGCGTTAGCGCCGGCTGCCGGGGTCACACTATTTTGTATCATCGCGTTTAGTTGATGTCGTTCAGTGCGCTTATCTAGTAGGTCAATAAGCCGAGCCATTGTGGCATCACTTCCGGCTGTAGTTCGCTTATTCTCATCTAGAGCTTCGCGTATTTGGTCTACCGATTGGGTACTCTCACCCCTTTTCGACATGCAGTTTACCGTTTTGGACAGGCTACTTTTGCGAACCGGTATTCCTACCGCCTCCTTCTGGGACGCTAGAATAGCGTCCTCCTTATGTTTGAGCTTATCTATCATATGCTTAAAAGACATGTCTTTCCTATTACACCCGATTTTAGTTCTCGTCGTAGTCCTTGTCGGAGGAACTTTTGTAATAATTCATCGCGTTGTTCACCGTCGACCTCCGGGAACGCTTTATCGACGAGGTTTTGCAAGTCAAATCCGTACAGGGCAACCAATTCGCGTTCTCCCTGTGCTCGCATGCGCAGCGTTATTAAAGCGTCCTCGTCGCGTTGCGATGACGAGTACATAAAACCCATGTTATAGCAAAGAGCTTCATAGGTTTGTTTTTGATAGTCAGAGAAGCTTTCGTATATTTTGAGGGCTTCTCCCTTCAGGACAGTTGGAAAACAGATTAGTTTCTGGTTCAATGTCCATCCGTTTGCGTCAGTCAGGTTGTCGTAAGTAGCCAACCAGGCATCGAAGTCCTGTCCGTCGGCTCCTGAAAACGGGGGAATGTCACGTACTTGTATTACGGCTGCCGTCGTTGTTCGTTGCGTCAACTGCTGCAGAATTGCAACTAGAGGATCTCCCGAGGCGGTGGGACCTGGGCCATTTGTACTACAGGCCGTAGTGGCAGCGCCACGTCCTATATTTGATGTTCCCGCTTTGCTGCTTATTGGCGTTCTATTTGCGCTCGATGGTAATGACATTTTGATTCCGAACTCGATTATCGATTCTTATTTGTTTCGAGATTGTCTGGCGTCCGTGGTCCCAGTCCGACGTTGGTACGGATGATATGATATATAATTTGCTATATGTGTTTACTTTACCGCGGAATCTTCTACTGGTGAGCAGGATTTCAGTTCACTAGAATCCTCGTGTACATATTCCTTAGGTATGTGTCTGATTGTGTGTACTTTTCGCTTCGCGGATGTCAAATTCGCTACTACGGAAACTTCTTATCGTTCACTTATCGCAAACGCCTATTAGTTTCTATTCTGTCCACACAACTAACAATTCAACTGACAAGGACGAAACCGTAACTAAGGCCTTACTCGGTAATTTACTGACTATCGAATTTAGCCTATCAGTGGACGATCTTGATGGATTTATCAAACATTCCGTCCGCGCAGAAAGAGGGCCCATGAAAGTCCACTAGTATAAGCAGGTAATTTCAGAAATCCCCCAAGCGGTCTCAACCAGCTACACCGGCGGGGCTAGTTCATGCAGCTTTGAGGCACGTGCTTTATTGAACGTATTAATAATCACCGTGTACAACTCTTTATGACCAACGTCTCAATTACCTACAAACTACGACACCCTCTATTCGATAACAAAATATAATACATGAAATAATTACAAAATTATGGTATAACACTGACCATCAAAATCTAGTCCGTTTGCAATGATTATTGTTCTGACGAAGATTGCTTCTCGATCCAACTTAAATGTGGTCTACGTGCACGCCGGAGTATTGTTGACCGATTTACGTACAGCAATCGAGAATTGTCCCGAAATTACGATGCCCGTTACCCCTGAACCGTAATGCAATTGGCCGCGGAATACGCTGAGGCTCGTTAAATTAGCCGACAGACGCTAAGATGGTAAAGTTCGTCTGCGAACCGCCCTACCAACGTTGACGTCGATGTTTGGAAATCGCACTTCGATGTCACAGTGACGGTCTCGCTGATTCGCAGGGCACCGGCAAAATTCGAAGTTGTATAAAGTCAGTATAATACGACGGTTGCCCACAGGGTTCGAGTACAATGCTTACCACTACTCCTAACTTATGAGCACAATTAACCCTTGCTGTAGTAGCTATATAGCCTGAAACGAATACAACAATTCCACTCAGTCAATTGTCACACGCGACGGTACATCTTTTCGACGTACTACGTATCCCACATCCAACTAATGCGCATTGGGCGTCTTCGCTACCACGCTCCTTGTAGTTGTGGTCACTTGGCTGGGTCCACGAGACACGGAAGCACATTTGAGCATGGATGAGTAATAGAGATTTCTAACGTCACATGGAAATACGCGGTATTTTAGGATCCGAAACAACGACTGAGTCCCCATCATGATACTGTGCTTCCGCGCCGCATGGGCCCCAAATGAGAATACACACCAATACCCCACTCCTATGAACATTGGACATTAGCTTGTATTACCGTGTGGTCGATCCTGCACACCCCATTGACAATTCCTTGTTTAAGAAAGCGAGAAGTCCGGCGTCTGATAAATTTTTAGACTTGCTCCCCTCTAAACCTTATTGACGCCTCACGGCGTGATCCTCACTTAAATATAAGTACTAAGACCAGTTCTGGCCCTAAGGGATCCCAGCTGCACCATATAACATTTCCACCGTGGTACCCGGACAACCCCGGCTTACACGATTCCACGGGTGGACCCTGGTCTGACCGGAAGGAACCGCTTATGCAAGAGTAAACTTAAGATGCGCCCCCAACCATCCTCTTTTGACACCATGTACAAAACGTTGTTAGCGAACAAAACTCGAATTTCAACAGCCGTATCCAATTTCGACATTTTTCTGTTCCATAACGCCATTAGCGAATGCAATTCGGTCCCTGTACTTTAACACCAGTGTGTTCGCGAACATTTCCAAATTATAATGTGTGGAATATGAAACGGACTAATTTCTGTTCTTTAACGCAAAAATCAAATTTGTGTTCAGTGTACAACTGAATGGCAATCGCTTTTGTCAAAATAGGATGGTAAGGGGCGCAGCTTAAGTTTACTCATGCATTAGTTTAGCAGGCTGCCGGCGGGTTTACCAGGGTTTTCTGCCTGGCCCCTATGGTGGCCCACGTATCTAATGGTATGGAGGTCCCCCTGAGGGCGGGTCGGCCCGTAGGCCTGCTCACAGGTAATAAGGCTGACCTGTCGTTCCCCCATTCAATCGCTAGGTCCTAGACCAAGGCACTTAGTAAATTTTTAAGGGTGATCCGACCTGCTTTTCGAGCGAGGTGTCTGCGGAGCCGAGACACCGATGGCTAGTTCTTAGGATGGCGTGAGTGACGACGCTAGAATCGGTTGGATCAAGCGAGACAAGACTTGGACGGTGTGCCTAATTGAAGAGGGATGTGTTAATTGGTTCGACTTAAGTGTGATTATGTCCTAAGTGTATAGTAAATTCAAAATAAACTTTGGAGTGGTTGCAAATGGAAATACGTGGTAAATTGTTCTAAAACGGAGTATACCTGACCCTAAGTACTATCTAGATATTAAATAAAATCCAAATCACTTGAAGAGAGTACACACGCAAAACGTTTATATTTCTTGTTTTTTCCTTTTATTTTAAAATCCTTGACACGCCATAAACATCACCCAATCGGGTGCACACAAGGATACATCTATATGCATCATATGATATGCAAGATCCGGAATACCTACACGACATGCGTGAGAACTTTAAATGTGGTGTAAATTTGAATCGTTAACGACCCCTATAAGGATGACGAAATTGCATCTTGTGAGCTCCCTTTGGGCTCTTTTAAAAATGCGGAACCCTCAACCCAAAATTTTGTTACTTGCGCCTTGGCCTCCAAATTCGAGAGCATCGTCACGTTCAGGTGATCGGTTATCCGTGACCTATAGCGGACGCTAAACGCATCAAGCAGCAGGAAAGATATTTATCGACGAGCGCTGTGTTCTTGAATTCAAATTCCCCTATGTGCCTGGGTCTTCGATAATAGATCACGTCCACTCCTTTATATATATACTGCTTGTCCTGCATAATCCTTTCTGCCTAAAACCTGTAGGACCGGTACAACCCGAAGTCAGCCGCACTCCAAGATCCGCCATGCGTTAGCTGATCGGGACGATTTTCACAGTTTACTAGAACTCTCCCACCACTGGCGAAAGAAGATCCCCATTTTACCACTTTCACACGCAAGGCCACTGTAGCCTTTGTGCTGCGAGACACCGGGCCTCCAGCATCTCCTTGGCGAGCCGTGCTGGCTCATCCGAGTCGACGAGGCCCTTAGCTTGGGAGTAAAACCGATAACTCAAAGTGCTGGCGTTACAATCCACGACCATGGCTGCAGCTGCCCTCTGGTTGGCTCTTTATCGTAGGTTACCTAAAATTTTCCCTGATCGGTTTATCTCCACGTTAATCATGTAAGCCGCCCCCCCTCGCTTCATCTCTCAGCACCACCATATTTTTGCCCATAATTTGTCATGTTTATTTTAATCTCAGTAGCGCGGGTACGGCACTTACGGGAGCGCGGGGCATCCAACGGACATCCCAGCACCCGCAAGGGCTGCCCCTAGTCCTAGGCTTGAGCAAGAACTCGAAAGCCTGTGGACAACCCCGGGCGGACCTCTTCCACGAGTCAGCAAGTCGAAGAGTCCACCAGGCGAACGAAAGCGGAAAATTGACGTAAAATAAAAGAGAAAAGCCCAAATGAACAAAGCACTGAAAATTCGGCGACAACCGCCGACAAACCCGACCAAAATTTCCGAAGTTGGTCTCGACTGGTCCCACCTTCAAGCTGGGCTATCTCCTTTTATATCGACTGCTGCCCCTTCACCACTACATACCCAAGAAGCGCGAATTTTGAAACCTTTGAAAATATATAACAATAAAGTTACAGCAACATCAAACAAACAAAACAACCAAAACAAAAAGAAATATCAACGTTGCGCTGCTATAATATATACACTTAAACAAGCCCCTACTGGGCTCACGAGCAATGTGATGGCCAGCAGCAGCACTGATTTGGCCGATGTGTGTCCAAGAGACAAAACCGCGCGCTGGTGGGCGCGGCCAAAATTTTAGAGGACAATATACCGGCGCTCAGGGCGCCGTTTGCTCATAGGGACATCGGCACATTTTTGCCGATATCCCGGAATCTAAAAACAGTACGAGGTCGGGGACGGGACCAGAATCATGCCCTGGCAGACCGGCTGCTGATAAAATTAAGATTTTAATTGTATATCCCATAAGAGGCCCGTTAGAGGCCGAATTAGACGTAAGAAACCCAAATTTTCACCGCCTCCTTTCAGTTTAGGGGCTCCTGAGCGGACCCGTGGGGGTGGGCGGCCCCGGTTTTCGAGTAATTAGTTAGGGCGGGGCCCGATAAGTGTACCGGGCTCAAAAAATCAGGGAATTGTTTTTATTTTATGTGTCCTTTTAGGCTTGGAAAATTGGCGGCTTAAGCGCCTGTTCGGGGATCCGTAAGTACTTAGGGGAACCAAATTTCTTGACCCGCCGGTGCAATTTGGCACCCCTAGGGAGTCCCTAATATGGTTTAGTCACCCCAGTTCCATCGAGTTGAGTATGAAGCCCGAAGTTTGAACTTTTAGTGCTACACCCTAAAATAGTGTCCTATTTCGTTTTCCTAGACCGAAGGTTTTGGTTGCTTGAACATGATCAGCCCCTGTATAAGAAACTTTGAAATCATCCTGACAATCTCTTACCCTATATATAATACATATTGTAGGCATTTCTAATACCAAGCAATTACTAGTAGCCCCTCAGCGAGTGCGCTGGGATCAGACTCAGGGCGACCATTTTTCTTGTCCCACAAAACTCCTGTAATATCCGTTGGTCCCTGGCCTCTCCGAACGCACACCCATCCTTCATAAAAAGTATAATACACGAAACAGTTAACAAACAAAGAATTATACCGAGCGATTCATTTTCGCAAGGATCGACCGGACACCCCTAGTCGTTACCTTTTTCTTTCACGTTCGGTGCCAAAATCATCCCGTGCACCTTCGGGTGGTGGAGTGTGACCTTACAATTATACCACAAACGAGATACAATATTGTTTATTTCATGATAACGTTAACATTACACAATAATATCCTTTTATAGAAGTCACACTCCACCGGTATCCGGTCGTCCATTCCCTTCATTTCCTACAAATTTTGGTGCGTTATAAGCGTTTTACCAATTTCTTAAAATTAGGGCTGTGACAATATAGGTCATTGAAAATATTTAACTAGCCTTTCTATTCTTCACAAATATATACATAAAACTGAACGAAAGACAATATTTGGCTGCAAATTAGAGCTAACGGTGCGAAATTCTTCGACCGGCCGGTTGAAAAATCTAGTTCGGTCACGAGCTGTAACATTTCGGAACCTTGAAAAAGGAGATCGGTCCGTCCCTCAACTACAACATTTCGGCTCAGCTCCTTGGAGATCTAGGTGGGCCAGGCCCGCAGCTGCAAAATTTTAGCCTGGCCAGGCCGCTGTAATCCCGTGTAGCCGTGCTCTCTATAAAAGATTACATAAAAATACAAAACCCAATATATAATGCGTTCGGCAAAAAAATTTTAATCGAACCCAAGATCATCAAACCGTGTACTAATCACTCGGTCTACCTAGATGAGAACGATCCGAATTTTTGGCACAACCCGGCTCATTGAAAATCGATATTGGCTCGGATTTGCAATATTTTGTTTAGGCCCGTTTGTAACGGGGTGTCGGTCCAGGACCGGACCGCGTTCTTCAATGCTCACCTCTACTAACTATAAAATTCGAAACAATGGTAAAACATCGTGATGCTGCAAAATATGAAGGTACATTTTGCAGTTAATATATTGCTTCTTTTCCGTTATTCCCCAGCCCGAATTTGGTCAATTTTGAAGATACAGAGCTGATTTTGGTATCAATCGATTCAGAACGATGAGAGGGTCAGAAAATACTCATTTTACCTATATCCCTCAAAAATCTTCGGAATATGGTCATGTTTGGCACCATTCGACTCGGCTTGAAAGAAGTCTGCTGGAGTGTAGTATATGGAAATCTACACCACCGTTAGAAAGTTATGAGGGCCCAAGTAACCCTGAGGGCGAGACGTTAAGTACCGCAGATTTCCACATACTATACACCAGGTCAAGCCAAGTCGAATGGTACCAAACATGACCATATTCCAAGAATAAGAAAAAGAAAAAAATTTTGGGTTTCCAAGGCAGGACCATTGGGACCTCAAAAAATGGAAAAAAAGTTTTTCAGGGATCTGGGTAAAATTTACATTTTCTTAACCGTATCATCGTGCTGAATCGATTGGTACTAAAATCAGCTCGGTATCTTCAAAAGAGTTCAAATGTTCAAATGAGTTGATGATTCATTTCTTTTAATGTAGGAGGCGTCATTTGAAAACATGTTAATGGTATCCTTCCGAAAATTAAGAAATATACTAAATTGATGGTATCCAGTTGGATAGCTTGATGCACTCTAGGCAGCTAAATGCAGAGGAATAGATTAGTTTGATGATAAACTTCTAAAGCTCCAGATGTATGTTTACAATTTGCGGGATTTGCGTGCCAGAGGTAAAGTCTCCTGAGGCCGGTCTATTAACGCCGGACAAATCTTTAATTTTCGCACGCGCACATCTGCATGCCAGAGTTTTTCAGTAGTAGGAAAAAGGCCGGTTCTGGGGCACTTGATTAATGACCTATCAAATTTTTAGGGGAAATAATGATTAATTACCTGTCAAAAATGATTAATTACCTGTTAAATATGATTAATGACCTTTGTATAATAAATACATGTATATGTAATACATTGTCCTCCTCCGCCCGCATTATAATATATACATATATACATACATACAAATGCTTCCCC